>JAVSBS010008943.1:0-41548 GCA_033124195.1 Coracias cyanogaster | reverse complement strand
GTAGTGGTTAGAGAGATGCCAGGAGAAAGGTTGGACTTGATGACCCTGGAGGTCCTTTCCAACCATGATGATTCTGTAAAAGTTGTACTCACTAGAATCTAGTGAGTACTATCTATAGCCACAATCAAGTATTTAAGATAAGTCTGCTCTTCATTTAACATTCATTAACTTGTCCTACACTAACACAATTTGGTGTTTCTCTTACTAGTATTAAGTTCAGCCATTTCTTAGAAATGTTAAGAAAAAAACTACAATAGCCAAGAAATTGAGTCTTTCTTCACAAAATTTCTAGTTATGTAGAAATGAAGACTGACAGCATACCCAACTTTTCTCAAGGGACAAAAATGCTTATACATATTGACCAATCTCAATAACTGATTTTCCTACTTAGTTAAAAAATAGCTTTTCAAAATACAAATCACTTACTGTGGTAATGTACCGAGAATGAAATTCAGATGCTTCTTTTAAAAATGACAGGCCAGGATGACTATTCACCACATCCTACGTGGAAAGGAGTAACAACATCCCAAACAACATTCATTAGTGACTGTACAAAACAATTAGCACAGAATAGCACATCTGTTTCCTTAATCAAACCAGTTCAAATTAACTATCACAATCATTAATAACTTCATTTACAACATGCCTCATGTAAGTAACACTGATGACTTTTCAAAAATAAAATTATCTTTTTAGGAAGCCAGATAAACACTTTCCTGTCTTTTAGATGGGCTGAAGATTTTGAGCACTGCTGACTGTTATAACTTGTAACTCTGTGGCTGACTGTGATTCAGTAAAAATGAATTTATGTTTTATTTGTTCATTAGTAAAGCGTTGTTTGCGGTTTTCTTTCAGAGGAGATGTATTAGGTCTTGAACTCTTCTCTCTGGTGACCAATGACAGAACCTGAGGGAATGGTAGGAAGATGTGCCAGGGGAGGTTTGCTTGAACATTAGGATGAGGTTCTTCAGCCAGAGGGTGGTGGAACACTGGAACAGGCTCCCCAGGGATGCAGTAATGGCACCAAACCTGACAACATTCAGGAAACATTTGGACAACACCCTCAGATGCATGGTGTAGGGGTTGTCAAGCACTGGACCAGGCTGTCTGGGGAGGTGGTTGAATCACTATCCCTGGTGATATTTAAAGGACATGAAGATGTGGGGCTGGGGGACAGGGTTCAGTGATGGACATGGTAGAGTTAGGTTAGTGGCTGGACTGAATGGTCTTAAAGGTCTTTTCCAACCAGAGTGATTCTGTGTGAATTCATACACCACTTTGCCCTCCAAAGGTCTTCCTTGACTTAAGTAACTTTGAATGTCTTTCCAAGATGTAAGGATTCTCAGATACATATGCTATCCCTGCAAGCAATTTTAAATCCACACACTTTACTGTAGCTCTGAAAAAAGACCTCAGCTTATACAAAATTAATTGTAAGAGAAGTCACTCACTACCATCTCAGTGAACCATACAAAGTGACCATGAAAGAGTATGTTTAGTTCAAAAAGTTCAGGGCTTTGCCAGCTCAATTTTGTTGTGCTTTCAGAAATAGTTTCAGTTGCAACTTACTTGTAAAAAAGGAATGAAGTCTTCTTGTACCAAGTAGTTGCATCCAGGGTTCATTAGAAGATGAACAAACTTTGCAGCATCATCATAGCAGGTCTGAAGTATTCTGAAATGTAAATATTTCCATTGAATATGCTACACAAAATTGTTTATGCTACATTGCACAGGCATCCTAGAGCAAGGCCTATGAATCTGCAACCACCACATTTAATTCAAAAGCCAATTACAAACGTCAGAGTACACTCCAAGTGAACTTATCAAAGTGGTACTAACACATTTACATTACAGGAGGTGGGTACACCATGTAATTGATTAGATGAAAGGACATTAAGTTAGAACTGGAAGCAGAACTAGAGAGAATAAAAAGCATTTTGTCCAGGACTGGCATCTACAAGCTAGGGCTATGGTTTTAACTTTTCCCATAAACAGCCAGTCACTTAAACATTTTAAGATCTATAAACCCTGTAAATAAAGGTTTGTTTATGCTAAAGCAATGATTTACTTACATTTTCCCAGGTACAAGTTTGCTGTCGATAGTTGACTATGGGAAAGTGTTTTATTTCCCTTTACAGGTAGAATCTCATTCAGAGCTTAAAATATCACATTTCAAATAAAAAAATGCAGTACTTCTGAAAAGTAATCTACTTACTTCCGCCACATTGCAACAAATTTATGAACTGACACATATCCTGTTCGTTCACCTCCAGCACAATAAAACAAAGGACCTTTCCAGTAAAGTGGGCATTCACAAGCCTAGAATTAAAGTATACATCAAGTCAGTTTATTGATTCTTATCTCCCTTATAAGTCTTTCAAAACTTTAATTTTACAAGTGTTAAGAAGAAAACATTAAGGCACAGATTTTTTTTTTTTAGACTTTCTGAAACCAAATGCACTTTCCAAAATAATTTTAAGTGACTGCTTTAGGCTGAAATCCAAAAGTGGAAAGCAAAACACAGGGCAACTTGCAGCATTCCTAACAGATGAGTACAGTCACATGGCTGCTCTGTCCACACTCCAAGCAGCTGAACAGTGTCCATGCTAATAAGCTCCACTAAAGGGCTGGATATCTTTAAGCTGAGCTCAAGACAGCACAAACAGTTACACAGCAGCTTCTGAACTGGAGCAGATTTACATATGCTCCCACATATACCTGCAGCGCTGCTTCTGTGTCTGCCCCAAGCTTCCTCAGTCATAACAGCCAAGTATCTATCTCTTGCTTAAAAATGACTACAACTTGGAGTAGTCAGACATGCTGGCATCTCTAAGAATCTTGTGAGGATCTCAGATAAGATCATGAATACTGCAAGATGTATAAGGTCACTGGAGCAAAAATACAGTTACTTATGCAACAGTTTAACCAGTACCAGTTTAATCAAAAATAAGAAAAAAATTAGTTTGACCCTCAGGAGGGTGCTGTTCTGTCACCCAGCTGTACGTGACTGGACCCTTCCACCTTTCTGGCAGAGAGGGAAGGTTCTCTTCCACCTCTCCCAACTTTTATGTGGGAAGGAGCTTTAGAAGACAGGAATCCCATCACAGAGCTTAGCAGTTACACACTTCCGGTGAGGTAAGTTGTTTCTGGACTCCCAGTCTTGCTCTTGTGAAAAGTCTTTTGTTTCTATTTTCTAGACCCTGGACTTTAAAAATTCAAAGTGACAGGAATAAGAGCATGAGACTCATTATTAAGACCACGACTTCCAGTGATAATTCAAGCATTGACTCAACATAACAAAATGGAATGTTATGTTTAATTTAACTAGCTTATTGTCTGTTACACAGAAGTTTTAAAGTATTTGCTGCATTTTAAGCTCAGGATTTTGTCTCTGTGCTGTAACTCTAAAACGGCTCTTCATTAATAAGAAGATGGCTCCAATCTCAGGTTACCAAATCATTCTGGCTTTCAGTGTCTTTACAATGGGGGTTCATGACACTGCTGAGTGAAGAAAAAAGTGTGGACACCTGAAACCAAAATGCATACTAAGAGTGCTTTTGCCTTAAGTCTGTTGGCCAATACAGAACACAGAACAACACACAACGAGCCATTCAGTATTTTCTTATTTATTCAATTTTTAAAAATAGTCCACATTGTTTTAATGTTTGTTTCTTTTTGTAAGCAAAATGTAAGGCCATCTGAGACATAGTTAATGCAAAGATTTCCATATAACTGTGCTATCAACAGCATTGATTATGTCTTACTGGTACTACTACCTTGTAGGAGATGAAAACAAAGCAAGAAGCAGCACACAACTCATGTTTCCTTTCCATAGGTGTACAGTACTAAAAGCAGACAGCCAGCAAATTCTCACCTTTGCAACCTTCCCCATGTCTTCTATTGTTGCCCTCTCATTTGGAAACTCAGAGAAAGTTCTCTCAATTTTGGTAATCACAGCATCTATATTCACTTTTTCCTTAGGACATCCTCGAGGAAAATAGAAAGTTGGAATGTTTTGACTTAGTGATGGTGGCAAAGTTTCTTCCTTCTTTGTCTGAACCTAAATAGATAAATACACATTTGACAGTCAGGTACAATGAAGTCACATATAACAGTCATCCTCAGATGACTTGATTCTCTTGGTATTATATGTTACAACACTCCTTCAAAAAGATTTCTGATGATAGGTTGATCAAGCTATTTAAGAATGAGAGCACACTGGAAAAATTCATGAGTATTTCCAAAAACTGTCATTTAGAAAGATTTCTAGGATGCTAAAAATTTAATAAAAACAACTTCAGTCTTCAACATATCAAGTTTCAAGATTAATACACTACACAGCTTCTTGGAGACATTTGAAACAATTCAGGTTATATTATCAGTTTCAGAAGAAAAACTTCAGCTTCTAGCTTAATAGACAGGTCATGAAAATTTGCTTTTGAAGTATTTCTAGTTTTACAGCTTTGAACTTTTGAAATAAGCATGACAATTTTGTTACAAACTACCACTGTTTAGTTTAGTTACTGAAGGGTTTTTTAGCCTAAAAAATGCTTTACTTTATAAATGTAGCAAAGGATTCCTGCAGAGGGATTTTTTTGGTAAAGTATACACAAATTATAGCATAAGACCTTAGAAATCTGTTTCTCAAGAATGTGACCACAGTGACATACCACACTACTAAAAAAAAAAAAAGACTGGTAACAAAAGAAATTTAAATGCTTTTGACTTCAATAAAGAACCATTTACCTGTACTTATTTTCCAAAAGGAAGTCAAATAAGGCAGAGAAAATACAGATAAGCAAAGTAACAGAGCTACATAACAATAGTTCCATAGCAACTAAACATGAAGCCTTTCATCCCAAGGTCACTATTCAAATCTAAAACCAAAAGGTTAATGCTATAGGTGTCTCATCCTAGTGTTAAATATGTTCAATATCCTGAATTCATCTCATTTCCAATCAGAACTGTGGGGGGAACCCCAAACCCCAACAAAACCTCAAACTCATTTTACTCATCACCTTTGCCAAAGTGTCTGTAAAAATACCCAGCTTTCCTACCACAAGCAACAGTAAATCAACTGACTACCTTAAGTCAGTGAAAGAGCTAGGTGCTTACAGACAGCAGATTTCAATTTGCAGAATTCCAAGCCAGTAGCTCAAATGCTACTCATGCTATAAAAAGCCTGAATTAACCTTTCTTTTGTCCCCTCTGCATTTGAGCCAGCATTCCTGTTCACATCTGCAGAATTATCTCAACTGAGTTATAGGTTTTATTTCATAGAGGAAAAAGGAACCTTGAATCTGTGACACCTAGAGTCAGTGTCAGTCATTTTCTAAGAATCCTGTAAATTACAGCTTTTGATACCTCATTGTTAGTTCAGTGGTCCAGCTAGTGAGGCATCAGCTTAGAACAGGAGTGCCACGGGGCATCAAACATCCCTTCTAACCATAGACTTCCAAACTTTTGGGAAGTATAAGTATTATCAACATTTTATTCTTTAAGTAACATTACCACCAGCACTATGATTAATGTATACAATAGGATGAACACCCTGTTTCATTCTAGAAACCCAGCTCTACATATCAGCACTTTAGTAGAGCCCTAGCAATTACCCCATGCAAATCCAGACTAAAGCCCTATTCCTTGGACTGGTACCCCCCAGGCAGACAGCTACCTTGCTTTTGAGCACTGGCAGTCAAAACACCTCTTACTGACCAGAACTGAACTCTTATGTTCATTCTAAACAGCAAGGTTATTTTATTTTATTTCCCCCTTTCCGCATTTACAAGAATTGTCTGGACAGCCACTCCTATTGCCACCGAAACAGCACATGTTCTAGTTATTCAAAGATGCCCCGTGAGGTGTGCCTCAACTGAGAAAAGGGTAAGCATCATTTATAGACTGCTAATGTCCCCTGAATGTTTCAGGTAACATGAGGTAAATCAGCACTTCAAGAAAACCTAGTACAGATAGACAAGACATTTTTAAAATACAAAGGAAAAGTTAGAGCCTCAGATTAAAACACACCAAAAAAAGTTTCTTTGAAAAGTAAAGGTAAGGGCAGAGGGAAGACTCCACTGCAAAAGGTTTCAAGGCAAGAAGAAAGGCTATCAACAGAAATATAAAGCTTGCGATGAACAATTTTTTTCAGAAACTATTTTACTTCAGATACCTGAATTACATGAAATTATTTCCACTAGTTCAGGTTAAAAGCTATTCTTAAGCGCATGTGGAGATCTCAGTTCAGGATTTGTAGTAAGACCCATCTAAGCACATGTAACTTCCTTGAGTGTTATTTAAAAGAATTACACAATTAAGGCTTTTTATTTACTTTTCATCTTTTCTTCTCTTGTAAACATGTTCCAGACCATGATTAGAAGGAAGTTAAGCAACAGATTCTGAACTGAAGATAGACATATACATGAAGAAAATTGATTTTTCCGAGATGAAAATGTTAAGTTGAAGCATGACTGTGAACTCAGCATGCTTAGTGTAAAAATAGTTTTACAGATTAAAAAGATAATACTTATTCAACTGTAAAAACAAGTATAGAATACAAACCTCACTGCCAAACAAAATTACTCTCCCTATACTGAAAGATGTTGCCTGCTTCAACACGCTAGTTTCTCAAAGTCAGTGAAAGAATACAAGACATAAATGCTTTATTTGCATTAGAAAGGACAGGATCACTTCACAATAATTTCTGACAGTATTATTTGGTGCCTACATATAGGCATCTAATGAGAATACCATCTAGGGCACAAACCAGAATGCCCTTGAATATTCCATGGGGTATCCAGCAGCCAGCTCTCACTCTGCATCTGCCAGGCGGATGTTCTAAGCAGGCTAATGCTTCTTAAATGCCACCAGCAACTTGCAACTGGACAACTGAATTGTACTGATAATGTCAGTCAACACAGGGATTAGAGCCAATACCAAAGAAAAACAGGTTGTCCGAAACTGTTTGCTCCAAGTAATGCACTATAAAGTTAGTATTGCACCTCCTCTCTTTCCTCACCTTCCCAAGAAAGGCCAGGGATTCCTCTCTCGGTCTGAATCCCATCTAATAACTGAAATGCTCCTGGTACAACCGCGGCTGTGCTGCTGTGTGTGCTCTAATGAAGGAACACATGATACTAAAAGGGCTCTAAAAGCTTCACTGCTTTCTATAATTTCAGCTAGTTACTTCTGTAGATGCACATATTGTACAGCTGATTAAAAGAGCCAGTTCTGTTATTTCAGGGCAATCAAAATGCAGTAATTGTGTGAGATTAAGCTATGTTATAATGAGTTATAACTTTAACCAGGGAATTTCTTCATTAAGAAGAACTGCTAGAATTCTTTGGCTTTGGAAAATCTGCAGCCATAGTCTTACTCTTTTTACACAACTACTCCATTTCAATGGTCAATTTAACATTTAGAAAGTGATCTACATTTTCTTACAGCTTTAAGTTAAAATTTAATACTGGTACCAGTAAGCTAAACTGACAAAAAAGTTTGGTTTGGTAAGTGAAGATTTTCCCTCCAACTGGCCAAGAGATCATGCAAACACCACCACACTTCGAGTTAACAGCTGAATAAGCCTGTAAATAACGAACACAAGGATGACATTACAAACAAGGAAGTTGCCTATATGAGAATCCAAGAAAACCTTTAATACATAAGCAGTTTTCATTCCTGACATCTAGAACTGTCCACAGCAACCCAACGTTTATTTGCCTTGACTTTTACAAAGGAAGAAGGGGAAGTTTGTCCCACTGGGGTCACTGTTCAAAGGGCAAACCTCCCATTTGATTTTGCAGCTCTCCAGATGCTTTTCCTACTGTTTTCCATGAGTTGTTTATAATAATGGTATAAAGCAATTATTAAAATTACTCATATTAACTATGTTGTAAATACCAGAGAACACAGATACACCTAATTTCAAAGACAGAATTTCAGTCTTCTTGTTAGATAGTCTTCTTTTATCTGCCAGCAGATGAATTGCACTTGGCAATTAACTTGGTTATAAGCAAAAATGAAGACAGGAGGATTTTAAAATGAGGTGCCCTCTTCCCCCTCTCTCAACTGAAAGAAAGAGTTGACACTGATGGAGTTGTTCAATGACAGGATGTATTTCTGAAGTGAAAAGGAAGGGGGTGCTTGTTCCCAGATATTTTAAGGCCATATGCTCAGTAAAGTCTCCATCTACATCTGCACATAGATAATACCAACCAGAAGTACTGAACCCTACAAACAGGTTGAATATGTGGATTCAAACGCAAGTGAGTGAGACCTCACTTAAGGAGGACTTGCTGGAAAAGGAGACAAGATAACTATAAGTGTAATATTTTTTAGACAGCTTACTGACTAAGACCTAAGCTCATTGAACTGATTTGGTACTTGCATTGTTTTGACATGACTATAGAAACAGAGAACTTGATTCAGAAACACTGATCCCTTCTAGTATCTGACAGACACCAACATTTGCTACACTTGTTTCTCTGGAAAAAAAGCAGTTTAAAACATTTACAGAGTTAGCTCTTTGAGCTCTTGCTGTATTATTTGACATTAATTTCCTTAAGGGTGTCCACGTTAGAAAAAAGTCAGTGGAATACAGACAACAGAGTCAAGACTATAGGATCCCCCAAGATTCTACTTCACATTTGCATACCATGTCACATTAAGTTTTTACTAAGCAGTTGTACACCACAATCCCCCCCCAAAATGGCATTAAATACTGAAAATACTATAAAGATATTTTTACCTATCAAATAAGTAAAAATTTGGTTCAAATCCTTAGTATTTTTAACTAGAGAATTAAAAAAATACAGGAATGTTGCAATACTTTTGAAATATGCAATGCATAAATTAATCTAGTTCAAAAGACTGGATCTTATATTCTTATACATAACACTATGCTAATCTTACCTGGGTAAAACTAGTAAGCATAATAAGCTAATAGGATTTTCTGCAGAGGTATGCTATTCAGCCTTTTAAATCCTAACATCCCTGCAACCACCCACCTGCAATGCTTATAAAGCACCCAACAACAAAAGCAGACACTGCACAAAGTTCCCTGATGTGCAATAGAAAATGGAAGTCAGTATTGAGACCCCAAGGGCAACAGAGTGGTAGTGATAGGACCCAAATGCTGTTTATCGCATGAACTTGAAAGTTTTAGGTGTATGCTACACCTTTTTTTAAAATGAATAATCTCTTATTCTAAGTTCTTATAGAATACAACATGACCTGCAGTCTATCAAAGTTAAATAGTAATTGTGAATGTGAGAAAATGTTATCAGTAAGTAGGCTCAAAAGGAGTACCTGACCAGCCTTCCCACTTCTCTGTTCTTCCACAGTTGTCAGTCTATGTCTGACTGATAAAGTCACAGGAATATTTCTTCTTTAACTTGCTATATATTTAATTGCACAGTGAAATTCAACAGTTCCCTCTAGATAAGCAAGTGACATGAACAATAGTTTTAGAATTTAAATCTTGAAAACATCAGGTAAAAGATTTATGTTACTCTTGTCTAGAAAAGGGTTCAGTCTCATTTGGAAGGAAAAGACATTAATTTACAAAAATATCTATTCCAACACCTCAAAGATTTTAGCATGTTAAAGTCCCTTCAAAAAAAACTGTTCAGGATAGGTAAAGTAAGCTTAGTGCCAGAACCTCCCTCAGGACAAGCCCAGAGGAACATCTCTTTTGTAACACCAGCTCTCTCTTGACCTTGTGGCAGACATCCAGATTTCCAATTACTTAAGTTACAGAGGCGAGTGATGTTCTTCCCTCGTTGTCTGTATGCTCTTCATTAGCATCTTTCTAGCCAAACTAAAAAGACATATTTATTACTGCAAGAGTTCACTGACTGTACCACTTCCCATTCAGCTTAAACTGAATAAGCTTACAGTATTTTTTTCCTCTGTGAAAGAGGATTCTTTGACAACTTAAAAGCTTTCAAAATTTGTTTCTCTAAGCTGGATTTCTCCAGAGTCTAACTACTGCCCTGAAAAACTGCTTGAGAAGTTAATCTGAAATCTTAATAATGAAGTTTAACAGCACAGCATAAGGCAAGCTACACCACAGTACACTTGTATCTTCCCTCACTCCTGCATACAGAGTTGACTGACCCTTGTGTCAGTACCAGCAATAGTGAAGCAGTATAATGAATTGCCTCAGGTCACCAAGACAGCTGAAGAGCCATCCGTCCTTATCCAGAAACACACAGTTGATTCCACTTAGAAGCAACACGGTTCTGATGCTAACATAAGGAAAGTTAGTGGAATACTGTGGCAGTATTGTTTGAAATAAGCTTACATTAGGCTTAAAACCATGCTAAGATCATGATTCATCTTGCCTGGCTTAGTCAGAAAGTTAAGATGTACATGAATGATCAATCTTAAGGGAAACACCTATAGAGAATGAACCCATGCTAAAAACAAGTGTTGGAGTATATCTGCAGAAGTCTTTCCTCTGGCAACAAATGTTTTAGTCCCAGTTGCTTCTTCCTGTCCTGGACTTCAGTTCACTATCCTTCAGTCACTGTCTAGCAGCTGCTTTCTGGATGTGCTATAGCAACTAATTTTATCATACATGCTCCTCTTTCCTTTCCACAGTAAGAGATAAACATCTATTAATTTTAACCCTGGTGCAGTTTTAGACTAGCACACGTTTGCTGTTAGCCTTAACTCAGATCACTGCTCTCATCCCATTTGGCCTGCAGTCACTTAATTTGTGCTACAATGAGAAGGAAATGGAAAAGTTAATACATTTTTCTGTAAGTTTTAGCAATATACCATTAAAGGAAAAAACCCAAAACTTCAAACGATGCTGTTTCTGGTGTTATACATACTGGTCACACAGGGGAGCAGGGTTCAGCAACCCTCCCAATGCAGTCTGTGCTCCAGTTAGCAATTCCATGTTCACCTTCAGATTTGGACCAGGTAAGTCAGGAGTCTCCAGCCTGTGTGCCAGGTTGTGCACTCACCTCAGTTTTACACAGATTGACTGCTATCATTCTCTTCTCATTTATGCATGTTCTTAGTAGTTTAATCTCAAGCCTCTTTCTGTAGAAAAGTCTACAGTCATTTGGTCTTGATTCAGTGCAAATCATAATCCTCAATGCCAAACCAACTTTAGAGGCAGAGCCATACACTGCTCTGTCCCATTCTGGCAAAATTAAAGTGCCCCAAGTTTGTGGGGTTGACATGTTTAAGCAAGTAGCAATTCCATAAGCAAATCAAAAGAGATTCAGTGAGGTTTAGAGCAGTCAGGAATCCAGGATCCTCCTTCATGCTACGGCAGTAAAAGTGAAGTCTAAGACAGACCCTAAATTTGCACCGTAACTTGCAGATGGAAGGAGAAATATGATGGAGTTAGAACTACAGTTCTAAAAAAGTATCCAATTTATTTGCAATAAGCATATAAAAACATCTCCAAGAATGGATAACCTTTTGTATATTTAAAGTATATGTCAAGCTCATTGTGTTCAGAAGTTCATAGTACAGATGCTGTTACTCCAAGTTGAGAGCGAACAAATGGTGAATCAAAATGGTGTTCCCTCTTCTGTCCATTGACCTGAGTCAAGCAAAACCCTCCCTGGTTTGGCAACTGGTAGCCAAATTACAAATAGAAAGTTCAGAAGAGTTAGATGATTTGTGTGGGGTTTGGTTTTTTTTTTTAATCACTCAGGATCAAATTTTACTGTTCCTTTAGTGCAGTAACTTACCACTGACGTGGTCCATGTTGAAAGCAAACATCAACTTCAACTGAAAAATATCAATCCTTCTAGAGTATCCTTGCCTACCAAGTGGGAGGGATAAATCTAGATTGATTTTACAATTTAATGTTGGAAAATTCAGCTTATTAGCAAACTGGAATTCAGGTCTATTCTGTCACTGAGATACTGTTTGTACGGTAACGTCTGATTTTGAGGTACAAAGATTGTTAGTTGTTTTCTACCTGAAACTAATATCTCTCCTTATTTTAAGTCTCAAGACAGCAGATTAAGTAGTTCAGCTAATTCATTGTATGACAGGTAAGAAAAGAAGCACCCCACCCAGTATGAGTGAAATTGCTGTGGTAATCACTGGATAGTCTTGAAAGTCTTACTAAAGCTTAAAGAATTCTTTAAAAAAAATTTGACAGTGGCACGACTATCAGTTACTCTTCCCCTTTAATTTAACCAACCCATATTGAAATGGCCAAAATGAGCCTCAAGAGAAAGCCACTGAAGTCTCAGTATTTCAGCAGGGCATGCAAACTTTGGACCAACTAAACAAACCTGTTTGGAATAGTGTGTTAATTCTCATGTGGGAGTAGACAGTAGATAGTGACGTCCACAACAAGCTTCCACCTGAAACTACGAAATACATTCCATACACACCATCTTGAATGTGGTTTTAATTTCAATATGCAACTAAAGCATTCAACTAAAGGTCACCACAGACAAGACATATTACATGCACACATGAAAGTAGCATGCAATAAAAAAAGCAAACAGTAGAAAACTTTCAAATGGTCAAAACTTGATTTCCCTAGTTCAGTGAAGGCTGAACTCTCCAGCTGAGATAAATTATCACCACTTTTCTGCATGATAACTAGTCATTATATCACACTTCTCAATCTCCTCACTTTCAGTAATATATATACTGCACTAACAGATTGCTTACCCAAGTTCTACAACTCCGATTTTGGAAACACCAGGATTCTCCTGATATGCACTTTGGTAGGGCTGACAGACAAATCACCAGTCCTGCTGGGAACTAGAAGATGCTATTGCAAATGCATAATTGCTATGGAAACACCTCCAAATATGGCTGCATATGTTTGTTTTTTGTACAGGCATGTAGCTCTTCAGCATCAAAAAAGTTCCAGTTATGCAGCTTAAAAGAGTTTAATGACTTATTCAGAAATGAGCTGGGGTGGGGATGGAGTAGAAAAAGGAAAAGGTAGTTACCTCCCCACCAAAGACATGAGCAAAAGAGACCCTGGCATATTACATGCATGTCCATCAGTAACTTGATTTGCTGACAAAACTTTTACTCAAGGCTTTACAGGTAGGATCCTCTAAAAGTTCACTGTGGCTGACCAGTGAAAATACTTTGTCTCCTCCACATGCCCTGCTAATTTACATGAGAAAAGAGGTACAGGTTGTAAGATGGAAAAAGCATAACATTCTTCAGAAAAAAATCTACCCCGTGAAAGTTAACTACTATGTTTTGTGTAAGACAGAAGTGGTGCAAAAATATTAGTCACTGGCTTTGATGACGACTCACAGCCTCCATTTTATTAATTATTTCAAATTAAGTACCCCAGTCACTAATATATAGTTTGTCATATAGCTGCATCTTCCTCAAAAAATACTCCGATCAGATTAAGTCACTACTCCCATTCTTTATCAGGATATTCTGTTACCACAACTGTTTTCAGGAGTATCTTTCTAGTACACGATCATTTTGATTGTGTACACAGCCAATGGACCGCACTGGGACTTGCTACCTGCAAAGGAGTTATGACTGCATAAATAGCATTTTAATGGGGAAAAACTGACACAGTCAGTTACACCTAACACAATTCTAACATTTGGCTGTGGAAAACAGCCCTTGTCAGGACAGGCCATCAGTTCAACATCAAAAGTAACAAACGGAGCTAAGACAGACATTCACTTAGTTCTTAAACTATGCAATAGCTTCTCATCCTTCCATGTTTACAACAAAACAAGTGTCAATCACTCAATGTAATTGAGCTTCGGAAAAATCCACTCAAAACAGGGAAAATATCAACAAGCTCAGCCTTGTTACTGAGCTGCAGAGTCAATAGCTGGAGCAAGCATTCTAAATTCTTGTCTGGCAATGCCCCAACAGGTTCTGATTTGGACAATTGCAAAAACAATCTCATATCCCTCTGATCCTGTAAAAGTTGAAGGGTATTTTACACAAAGATGTGCCAAACCATCTCAGGCTTTCTAGCATACAAAGTACTACTGCCAGTCATAGACCATCTGCTATTAGAAGCATTAGTGATTATAAAGGCATGGGAAGTAATGTTAGAATGGAGAAAAGGCAAGTGAAACTTTTATTCCAAGGGAGAAATAAATAAATCCAAACTCTTCAATGTCTGAATTTCTGGGTCAAAAAAACTGAAGCTGCTGAGGGTACTGACAACTAGACTCTTAAATCATGCATGGAAGTAAACTGTAACAAACTTGAACCCTACTGGCTTCCGTACAGAAACGGCACGTATTTGCATCAATTTATTACCAGCTACAAGCAGGTAAAGCAGCTGCTACCATAGGGCAGCCAATACATTTTAAGCTTGAACCAGGAGTCTCCATTGCCAAAGTGGTGAAAAACTACCAGCTTGCTTACAGTGTCCTTTAAGAGGCTGGAGCTTAAGACCTGGCAACCCATCAGCAAGGGGCCATTTATGGAAAGCCTCTCATCTTAACTAGCCAGTCTCAGCAGGCAGCTAAGATATTTTCTTTCCATCTTAAATGTTGGCATCTGCTCCAGAAAATCTGCATTATATCAGCAAACTAGCATCAAGTGTAACTACTAGCTACAGTTGGAATGAGATTTCCATTCCATGCCCCGCCGTCTCTCCCCCAGCAAACACTTGGGTTTTGTTCTTTAAAAAAAAAGCATTTGTGTGCCTGATGCAAAACCATTATGTAAAAATGGATATCAGGCCTTCCTTCCGTGGTGTTAAAAGGTCTCCAAATACTGTTAAATTAGAAAATTGATGCTAATAGGAAAGTTGGCCTGCCAGAGACCTCCAATTGTTACACAACCTACTTCTGTCACTACAGTTATAAAAGCAACTGCCTCACTTAAACTTAAAAATTCATTTTACCTCACAAATGAGAAAGTGATCTTCATGACCAAGAGAATCACTGCGCTACAGCACAACCACACACCAGCCCAGTACACATTAGCACCTACAGGCTCCGTGTTCGTTGCTGTCTTGAACATACCACAAGCATTTATGAAGCATTTTGGTAACAGGAATGCAAGAGTGATCAAGAGGCACTACTGTCTAAACTTACTTCAGTCAGAAGGAAAGCCAATCTTGTGAGGCACTGCAGAAGTTGGAGAAATACTTCTCATACAGCTGACATAAATAGCACACATAAGCAGCATTTAGTATCATTAACAGGTGTCATGGAACCAGTAGTTCTCCATTTTCACACTGAGGTGTGACGCACGCAACCGCAGGAATCACCCAGTAGTAACAGCAGACAAAGGCGTGATGCACTTCAAGTATCAGAAAATACATCAGCACTTAGTTTTGGCACTGATATTCAGAGGATTTACTCAAGCTTTAGGGCAACTTTTCTTTTTTCCTCCTTTTAAAAAACAATTACATTCAGTGCCAATTTAAGAAAGTATCATTTTAAGGTTAGAACTCAACTGTTTTATAACAACACGGCCTCTAGCAAAAAAATATTTTTGTAGTTTAGCTAACACTGATGGGTATAAGCATGTCACTGTACACAGATTTATTCTATTCTGTTATTTTGTTTCCAACTTCAGGCATATTTTCCTCATGGTCTGGGTAATGATGCTCTGACAGGTAGCGAGGTCACCAGCTGTTGGCTAATACACTCAGCTCAGCCATCAGCAGGTAAGCAGCCTTTCAGTTCACATCTTTAAGTTGCCAGTACATTTGACATGGTGATAGTTTCTTCTCCCTCCAAAGTTCCAGAGAAATTGATGAGCAAGATGGACATGGTGCCTCTTCAAATGCCGCACTGCCAGTGCGCTATATTCTGTAGGTGTTAAATTACCTAAGAAAGGTCTGTCTTGCAACTAATGTCAGGAGAAGACAAAAGTTCTGCTGAATTTTAAGCAGAGCTATCTATAAAAAAATTTAGTTCCTAGAATTAACAGAGGACACTTCAGTAGTTGTGTATAGTTTTATCTTCCTTTTGAGAATCCCATCTTTCCAGAAAGCCCTATTTTGCTCAGTTTTATCAATTTCCATTAACGAACGCAGCCACTGAGAAATGGCCTGCTCTACCAGTTTCCAGAGCCAACTGCCTCACTACTGTCTATTTAAAGATTTTCATGAAACTTGATTTGCTACACTCCAACAACCGCCCCTTCCAAAACACAGGGGATTACCTACACACATTACTTGCATGTCTCTATGCAAACAGCCACTGCCTTAGAATTCCTAGGATCTGTGGGAGACCCTCCACCCTGCCTCAGAGCAGATGTTGAGCCACATGTTATTTCACCATCCGCCACCATTACTCATTTTTTTCAAGTGTTGCACTTTAATAGCACTAAACATCTTAAGGAGAATCTGCCATTTGTTTAACAAGTTATAGAAACTGCATGTGTACGAAAAATTGTAAGAGTGTAGTAGATATATAGTAAAAGAGATTGGCTTCCATTTCTGCTTGATTTTGGGATTCTAATTTTACATCAAATTCATCAACTTTTGTCTGAAAGCCAACATCACAGTGGTATAGGAGGTTGTAAACTCCAATGGCAAAGAAGCGCAGCAACTGAAATGAGAAAAATGTTGAAGTTAACATGAACACGAAATGCTAGGTAAAGAAAGTCCATTATTCTGTATCAACAGTTAAACAGTCATATTTTGGTTTTATAAGGTACTTTCAAAAAGGATGCCTTAAAATCAGGAAGTTGAAGCAAAGTACCATTTACAAAAGGAACCTCAGATAAAGTACTTCATATCAAATTGAGCGATGACATCAGATTTTAGTTTCATATGCCTATTCATTCTGTTTTTCCAAAGAATTTTGTCTGTAATAATTAAGTGATTTAATGCACATTATTCTGTAGTTGCCATTCATCCAAGTAGTGCAAGTCTGGTTAGAAATGAAAAATATTTGTTCACTGTCTGCATTGTAAGTTTATAGCTGGCAGCATACTAAAGCAGAAAAACCCCTACGGAATAGACAAGCTGTTTTCTGAAGTACTTAGCTGCTTGTAGATATGCATTACCATACTACATTGAGATGTTTTCTAGCTCAACATAAAAGAACCCTGGAAATGTGCAAGTGATCCAACTATCATTCGATGAAAGACAGATCAAGTTAAGGGGCACCACACAAGGTAATAGTGTGTTTGTTTACAACAGGATGCCATGACTAGACTAAATTTGCCTCATAATCTGAGGTGCCTAAATATTAATTATCCAAAAGTAGTGCTATCAATTAGGATAGCATTTTCTTTTTCCTGCTGTCTCTAGACAAAAAAGTTTCCTGCTCTGTCTTGAGTTCAGCATAAAAGATACAAGTAGTAAAATCCTTTCATTCACAAGTTCATGCTGAATGGCATAAACCAGCAGGGTCAGCACTTGCATTCTGCGTGCACAAGGGAATAAACATTGCTATATAGCTTAGCTGAAACACATCTGAAATAATAACATGGAAGTCAGAAGGCTAGGACATTTTTAGGGTTGTAGGGCTATATGGACCTCTCTTGAAGGTCACCTGAAAGGGACACTAGTGCACTGAATTCAAAATTAAGTAGCCAGCTATATTTAGAACAATTTTAAAAGCCAGAAATCCTAAGGTAATGTAGTTTTTATTCAATGGTTGAATTTTCCTTAATTAAAAATAGTTAAAATAAGTCACACATACCATCATTGATATACTTTTAGAACATGAATTAGAAGTGAGGGTGAGGTAAGGATAAAGCAAATGCTTTCACACCACCAAAAGCCTTAAAGATTGTTTGAGGAAATACCAAATTTCAGTTTCTCCAATAAGCTATACAGTCCCCCATCGCCCCAAAAGAGTCTCTTTGAACATTTACTCTAAAAGTAGTTTTCCTTCCAATTATGTGTTTCAAATGCTTCTATTCTCAACTATAAGCTCACTTTAAAATAGTGGATTTAACTCACTGCTGCAAAATATGTGACCCAAGTAACAACAACTGATCTCACCCCAAACAAACATCATCTAAAGGAATTCAGGATCATCATGTAAGTATGAATGCACCCTAGAACAGATTCTGTTTGGGTTAGTGCAGTAAAAGCTAAAACCCCTGGGGAAATGCATTCAGATTATGATTACACAGATTAAGAGAAACACTCTCTAAGTGTCATAGCATTACGTGCACCAACTTTCCACTGCATATGCCTCTGTGCAAACGTACTTTATCTATGCTACATGCTTCAGCAAACTCTCCTCATTTGTTTGCAGAAAACTACCTGCAGTCTTGTAAAACACAGAAGAAATCATCATACATGGAACAGTATAAACATATTGCTAGTTTAAGAAGAACTTCCATGTACTTGCTGCAGTATGCGTGGTACAACTGACAACAATAACGTAATTGTATAAGAACAGAAAGACAAACCTGGACCTGCTGGAAAGCTTTCAGTCTCTTCTTGAATCTGGAAGGTAATACAAAATCACATCCTCGAGCTAGCAATGCCAACTCCTTTCTTAGATCAGGATCCTGCCGCAAAGAAATCTCCTTTATCCTCATGCTTTCGGATTTCATATAATGTCTCTGTGTGCCAGTCCAGGCACTTGGGTCCCAGTAAATAGCAGAGCTGTTGTATTATCACACAGTGCCACTTAAAGCAGCAGCTGCGCCCGAGTTCTGTGATATTATAAGAGTCAGCTCAACTTCGCCTGCTCCATACATTAAAGGGAACTTGGCTGGAATCGCAAAAACAGATTGGAAAGTCACTTTGAGGGCCTGCCCTTTCCGACATGCATTCCAAAGTCTAAATGGGACAGTATGGAAAAAAAAAACTGTTTGGAGGAGCATCTATAAAAGCAGCTTCCAATTTAAAAAAAGCAAGCCTTACAGGAATGCAGAGAGCCAGCCCTGGTCATTTTGTAGCTTCCTCCTCCTCCCATCCCCCTCAGCTTTTCCTTCTGTCACAAAACACTCACTGTCTAGCTTCAATGAAGTACCTCACCAAAGGATAAGGCTTATTACACAGCAATTAAATTCCTTTTAAACTTTTCAGTCCTTTAGCAGGAACTCTGTTATACTGGGAAAATGAAGGCAACAACAGAAAAAGCTGCAGACAGACTTTCAGAGTGGCTCACACAGCTTGATGAAAGATCTTTTTATATTAATCTAGATCTAAGTTACTGTATCACAAGAATCTAATCATTCAAATGCTAAGGCAGAAAGCAGTAGCAGAAATGAGGCAAGTGTTACCATGGTGAAATGCTGCTTTAAACCATGGGGTTTTTTCATGTTTGGTTACATCATTGATATTCCCAATGTAGCTTTTCTGCAAAAGTTGACAGGATACTTTTTTTCTTACACAGGGGTTATAAACATTAACATCCACATACTAGATTGCATACCTAACACATTTCAGTAGCACTAGAGTCAGCTACCACTCTATTTTCCGTTTACTCAATCTCAAATACATTTTATGGGGAAGGTGAGGCCATGTTTTAGTTCACAGCAATATTCTTGATAACTGGTCAACTTTCCACATTTTAAATGGGTATACCTTTACCACAGCAATTTTTGAAGAAATGCTGCTATGTTGGTGGGGTGTTTTTTTTTTTTTTCCCCCCCCAATATCATCATTACAGCTATGGGTATGGCAACTCTTACTATTCCAGATCCAGCTGTGAAAACTCTTAGCACCGCCAAATTCTCTAAGATATTGGAATGCTGCCCATTTATTATCTGTACCATGTCATGCACAAGTTTAGTTAGTAACAGCATAAAACAAAAGATCTGGCCAGTCTTACTCTGCTTTCATCCCTCATGCTTTAAATAAGGCCACTTTCTTGACTACACAAAGATGTACACAGTCCAAGAAACACTAAAACAACTCTTTCACCACAAAGTTCGAGATTTCTTACTGGAGAGCATTATTTTACCCCCACGCTGTGCTGTCTATAATCCTCAGTGCTATTCATCCAGTCATAGCCATTCTATCATGTAACAATATATTAAAACCCCACAGTAAAGATCCTCATAAGATTAAGGAAACTATGAAAAAAGTACTAGTGAAACTTGTCTTAGTTGAATCCTTTTCAGTTTATCACATAGTTATAAAGTAAATGACAAAAAGCCTGTTTTCTTGCATTTAATATAGTATCCAGTTCCCCTCCTTTATTGTGGCTTGTTATGAAGATATTTATTTCTTTCGGAAGTGAAAGAACAAGAAAGGAACTGATGAGGCAAGAGTCAGACATGTTGTGGTTGGCATGACCAGACTATCAAACTGCATTGAGCAAACCTGGCTTTCACTCGCTGTCTTTTGGGAAGATCAAATCAACTAACCTGTGATAACCCTTGGGCTGCAGGGAGCTGGGAGCACAACACACAACAGCAGCACGCCTGGAACTTGAGAAGGACTGAGGTGTTGAAGTAGGAGAAGAATCCTACTCTGGCAACAGATACTCATTCCAGACCCAGATGTTTGGGGAAGGTCAGGAAGGTTGTGTTGCAAGGCAGATTGCATTTCAGGTTAGGTAAAATAGGCCTTAAAGTTAGGAAAGGTATCTTCTCACCTAAATGGCTTTCTATTCTTACCCCTTTTCCCCAGCTGACACACTCCTACTCACTACTACATTCATGGTCTTGTTTGACATGGCTGAAGTATGTCATTAAGATGACTGATTGCCACACAGGGAGCTAACCTAAGAGACTGGAATTCCAGTTCACCTGAACCTGCTGAAAGAGCCTCAGTAAGAAATCAGTGCTCTGAACTCTGTTTTGGAAAGAGTTGCAGATTTCCCTCCTTTTTTTCAAATGGATCTCAGAGCCTGTCATCACTTAACCAGCATATTATGTTCAGTATTTTGAATATTTTGTGTTTGGTTGTTGAAATATTAGCATCTACCTCACACAGTGAAGGAATTCCATCCCGTTGTTAGCCTAATATTGTTTTACCACTCTTGTCCCTAGTCTGGTTTAAACCCAGTAGTCATTTACATACTTGCATGCAGTAGAGGTGTCAAAAGTTAATAGGTTGCAATGTATGAGGAGTCTACACGCAATTTAGCATTTAGCTGCAATACCTTGTGAGAGGCTAAGCACACTTGCAGCTATTAATCACCTCTCTTTTACCATCTGAACAGAAAGGAGTTTTGTTATTGCCACATTTAAGGAGGCTGAGCATTTGTAAAGCAATGCTGTCAAGATCCCCCCAAGATCTCTTTTAACCATTTCAGTCATGAATTAGCCACAGGAGAAAGGGAAAGCCAACTTCCACCCAGACTGAACTAGGAGTGTTCAGGTATAGCGTTACGTTTCTTCTAAATCTGAATTCTCTCCAGTGAAAGCTGAGGCAAACCCCTTTCCTGGGTGAAGGGCTGGATGCCAGCCACAAAGCTGTTCAAGTATCCTGGCAGCTTATTATTAGCTAGATAAACAGAGGGGAAGATGCATGCTCAGAGCTTCCTTCCAAAGCTAAAGATACACACTATGAATGGATTTGACTCAAGGGACTGTGGCTAAAGAGTTTACCACTTTAACAGAGGTCTGAACATACACAACAGTAGTGTAATATTTGTGTGGCTTTAACACTACAGTATTCAAGTGAGACAAAGATGATGATCACTAATATTTTGGGTAATGTGGAAGAAATAGAAACCTGAAGAATACCTCAAAAAACTGTAAGTATTTGCCTACAAAAAATGCAGTTTCTTGTCAGAAGCATATACTTACAGTAGATGCAAAGTCTTAGATTATTAGGAACTGACCTCAAGTCTTTGGAAAAAGGCATCCCAGCATTAGAGAAAGCTTCCAAGAAAATAAGTTAAATATGTAATAAGATGTATTCAGCCATACAAAATCTTTAGCTGATGTGGTCCAGTTTTCAACATGTAAATCAAGAGGACAGAAAGCCTGTTTGGCCTTTAGAGACAGTTTAAATAAGGCTGAATGAGCAAGCCCAATGGTAACAGTGTGCAACCTAATAGAGTCCCTCAGCCTGTGAAGCTGCAGAAATCAGAGTGGCTCCTGGGTTAACTGTGGAAAGAGAACTGTCATATCTCTACAACAATCAGTGTCAAGGGTTATGCAACTACTGTAATCCTTTCCAAAAGTAACTGATTAGTGAAGGGCAGAACAGAGCAGTTAATATAAGGTAAGGTAACATCTTTCTCAATATAGGAAAAAGATTAAATGGCTCGACTTAGTACTCAAGATATTTTTCAGATGTTTAAAGTGGAAATAGGCAATACTAATACAAGCAAATAGTTCAGGAAGATATATATAAAAAAAAGAAGTCAAGCAGCTAACAATGCTAAGTAAAGCATAGCTATTATGAGACAGGAAAGACAAGAAATTACATAAATACACTACAAAACAGACAAATCAAAGCATCAATTCTTTCCTAGACAAAGAAAAGCAAGCAATATAAAAACCCTGAAATGCTGGCTTCTCCCCCCCTCCTGACTTTACAAATGATTGTGACTACATTATCACCATTACTTAATATTATCAAGGGTTATTTCTAGACTAGCTAGTCCATACTTGGCCTTTGAAAGATTCTGGAACTAAATATGCCCCATTATAAATATTAGGCATTTGATAATGAATTGGTTCCTAACTCCTTAGATCAAAGCTCCACAGTCAGACTGAATTTCTATCAAATATAACCCAATTTCTGCAAAACCTGTTGTATAATAGTAGATGCAAGTGACACTGCAATTCAAACAAAATGCTTGTTGAGTAGATGCATTATTTACATTAGTCTGCAGACCTTATTTACTAGTGCGACCAGTGGTAGCCTGTGGATTATTGTTGTAACACCAGTTCTCAAGGTATTGAGAAAAAAAAAACAAAACCAAAAGGATTAGAAGGTAGCATCCATCTCAGTCAGATTTCATTTCATGACTTACAGAGTGAGAAAACAACTTAGGCAGGCTTGGTACCACCTGCAGTACTATTCCACTTAACACTATGGCAAAGCCCAGTGTTGACATAGTCTAAATAAATGAATGAAGAATGATAGTGCTACTCTTCAGAAAGAATTCTAAAACTCCCTTAAGTCTTCAACATGCTCCTTGCAGGGGAAAAGATCTTTATAGCAACGGACTAGTCTCAATTGTCCAAGTGTGTTATTTTACACCATTATGAGCAATAAACAAAACATTCCCTTCTCAGGAGGCAATGCATAACAAGATTTACTGGCCTTGAATTATAGTAAAACAGGTACTATAAAACATGAAATACCTAGAGAATGGGAAAATGCAAGAATAAATAGGAAGTAGCAAAGAAAATTTTGCTTTTTATCCATATAACTGCCTAAGCAATCAAGAATATTAACATCTATTGACAAGGTGACCCACTCAGGGGTAGGGGAAACACACCAATATGTTTTTTTTTTCAATATTGAATTAACAAGTACTGATTTTTATTTTCATTTCCCCAAACTCCTGACTCTGTCCTGAAATAAGGATGCACAACACTGAAACCTTTCCTTATCCATCAGTATAAGGATAGGGATTTAATGGGATCCCAAATAACCACTTCTCCCAGTTCTTCAGACACTTATCTAACTTGTCTCTTGCTAGTAACTTCCCATTTCTAACGGCTCTGTATGGGAAGAGAACAAGAGGACAAGGAACTTGTGAGCTGGACAGAGTAACCGAGTATTACTATACACCCCTAAGCCTCCTTTTGGATGAGAGTCACCCCTTTTCAGCAGTACACTGACAAAACCCAAGGGAGATGAAGTCTACAACGTCTAGATCACAGAAGGAATCACGTTACTACCTCATACCCAGCTAGTTGCTTTGAAGTTATTAACAGTGTTTTGAGTATGGTGTGCTACACCAATGAACTGCTAGGTGTTGTCACCATGTAGTTAAGTATACCTTCACAAGGAGAAACTGATCCTTTGGCCTTGGAAGTTCCTGTTAGTCTGGATCTAGATATGTATTTTTTCTTGGAGGATGCAATGCCTCCCCCATAGAACACACAGACAATTAAAACCCATGGAAGTCATGCATGTGCATACCGTCTCTAATGATTATTTAGATTTTTTTAGTGCTCTTCGATTAGACAGAGCGATGCCTGGAGGTTCTTTCCACAGTTGCTGGGAGAATCCAAAATTTTTAGAAGGCAAGACAGTGAATAAGCCACTAGTTAGAAATGAGATACATGGTCATGTTGGTAGCCCAAGAAGGATGGGCTGATCAGATTCTCTGCACATTACCAGAAGAATGCCATGTATGTACACCACGCCATGAGCTGTTATCAGATTATAAGCAAGATACGATACATGTCACCTTGCTATGATTACACTGCCTGGACTCCAAGGAAAGAGCATGGGCCTTTTTAGACTGCTAACTGCATCTGGCAGACTAACTTCAACGAGCGTCAACACTAGATACTATAAAGCTGAAGCCTGGCAGTTACTGAATGGTTTGTATTCCTTTCAGAACAATTCTCATGTTCTCTGCCTTCTTAGGAAAACTCTCAGTTCACATTATTTGTATATAGCATAAATAGTTCTAATGAAAACAGGTTGTTGGAAAGGCGATCTACAGATGGACCCTATTTACTATTTGTGATCTTCAGATGACCTAGTTCATCAGATCATGACAACCAGGCACACTCAAATTTATGCCGCTTGGGTGGCTATTAAAGACATAAGCAAAATATCTAGTATGGATTATACAAATTAAAGTCACCCTTGCTGGCTGACACACCCTGGTGTGTCCCACACAAGATGCGGGGGTTTTTATTTTAGATAAACCATGATACTACAGAGACTATCCACAGAGGAGGCAACAGTTCACAACATACACGTTTAACTTTGCCAAGGTAAGCCTGAGTAGCAGAACATGTTGAAATGAAGAATCAGGTCAGGCTGATTTGGAACACCACTGAGATTTTCCTACAGGAGATAGCAGCTTTTATAACAGTCTAATGTTATGCACTATGAAAATTTTCAGTCACACAAGCCATTTTTGATATTTAGTCATTTCTAGATTGCTGTTATTTACCTTACATCACCTTAATTTAGAAGCTGAGAGGGTAATCTCGTATAAAGAACACGAATGACAATGTTTTATAACTGTCCAGCAACTTATTTAAACATTGCAGCAGCTGTTCAGTACCTCATCATTTTGACATGAACTGAATTTTCATTAATCCTTTCAAAAACACATTTCTATTTTAGAATTCCATCATTTCCAAAACTAGAATGACTGGTGTATGAAAGCACAACTACTACTTTAATTCCAGCATCACAGGCTAACGCAACATGTAATTTAGTCCCTGCAATCACAAGACAATAATTTGAGTCAGTGACAGCTGCAGGACAGCTTCTTGCTTATGCTTTCACTTGAGATCTCTCCCCAAAGATCTTAAAGCAACACCAAATTGGGAAGTTTAAGATACAGACCTTGTTCTACAAGTCCGTAAGACCACAAATAGTAATTTACCAACCAACAATGGGATTTCTGGTAGAACTTTTATAGAGAGTTACTCTTGAACTAACACTACTGTGTTGATCATATATCTGTCTGAAATCACTGCTGAGAGAGGAAATGGAGAGGCAACAGAAGCTACACTGGTTTCTACAGAGCTCAAAAGTCATGCACTTCCAAACTTGCAAGGAGGTTACAGTGACAAAGGATAAAGCAAAGAAAGAAGGCAGAGCGAAGAAGCTGGTAACCAACTGAACTTTAGCTTCCAGTATGGTAACTACAGGGGCAACCATTACACATGAAGAAGTAAGACTTAAATAATAAGACAGCTTATAGAGGTATAAAACCACAAATACATTGCCAGAACAGCAACAGTACCCTTGACTACCAATTTCTTCCATTCTCCATCACTGGAAGTCTTGATCTGAAGTCTAAATATTTTTTCAAACATTCTAGAAGATCTTTCTATGACATCAAGCTTAAATTTGTTACTTGATAAACAAACAAGTGGTCAAAATTTTAGGAGGTATTCTTTAGTGTTTCAACAGCAAGAAAGACAACAAAAATGGTGATCTTTTGTTTGAAATATTAAGTTACAACAGAAGACTTTTTAAAAGTATTTGCTGTAAGTTATTACTATTCGTGAAGACTATTAGTAGACAGAAGAATAATCTAGCCCATTAAGTGTTTTCAACCTTAATTTCAAATAGTTTGATGTTTTTGGTCAATGAAGTATGCCATAAGGACTAAGATTATTTATGATATGAGTGATGATCACATCAAGTAGGAATGTTTTCAAAATCTAGAATATTAACTGTTGAACAATACAAATCTAGCTTCTAAACGAATAAAACCTTTTAGAAACTGTTCTCCTGGTTCTGCTGAATCCTAAAAACAGATCAAGTCAAGCCATTTCGTAACATCTACAAGCCCTGTTTTATTGAGATAATATCAAGAAGGTCTAATCAAACATCGTTCATGGTGGGCACATTTACAACTCCATTTTATATATATTTTTCAATGTTTCCCTCACCAGCTAGTCATAAAGTCTTTCACTGCATTTTCCTTGTGTATTGGTTTCAACAGATGTGAAAGTTTCCTTGTAGTCTTCCAATTCATCTCATTTGTTGCCTGAAATCAGCCAAAGTTTCTAGTAAGATCTGCATAGAACAAGTATGTAAGGCTCATTCCATATGAAATGAAACTAAACAGTATGCACAGGCTTATTTAAGCACATAGCCCAACAGCCGTAAGAGTTCATTACCCCTGCAAGTACATTACATGGGTGGCTCTACATTTTTTTTTTCAACACAGAATTTTGATTGCTATGCAGAAGGGGCACATCTAACATGAAGTACCAGAATATACTATTAAAAACAACTCTTGATCACTAGTTAGCTTTCTATGAACCCATTTTAAGTTGTATCCGTTGTTTACAGACTATAAACTAATCTTATCTACGAAGATAGTAGTACCATCTGGTTAGCTTGAAGAAGAAACCACCACACCAGTCCAACTCAATACAAAGCAGTTATTTACATATTATGCCACAGTTAAAACCCTAAATTTAGTAACCATTTGTTGTGAACTGCATAAAGCAATGAGAGCATTTAACCAGTATCTTCCTGAATCTATGCAACTGAGGTTGCCTTTCACTGAATTTTTTCAAGACAGTTGTGTGTGCCTCTACATTTGCAAGACTCAGCCATATGATATTACCATAGATTACTGTAGACATTTCTCATAACACTGCTTTTTGCAGTTAATCATTTTACATTGAAGTAAGCCCATGCATACTTTTAGCCTCAAGCTTATTTCTTGCTGACAGAGTAAGGGTATATGGAGAGGTTCTCAAAAATAAGATGGGTTCTCAAGCATCACTGAATTAAAAAAAGCAAGTGGTTTCCTCTATATCAATATCTAATTCCTCCCAGACTAACCACCTGTTGAAAGAACGAACTGTTTAAATGACCGATGTAAAGCTATAATTAAGCTTAAATGTTTTGAAAGACTGGGCAGAGAGAAGCAACTGGAAGTAATGATCTCATACAGCTATGAACTTTGTTTGCTTTTAAGTGACAGTTACACAGGAAAGAGTGCCTGTGATTACTAATCTCATCAAAAATTTGAATTTGTGCTGTGTCACGATTCAGGTGAATTTTAAATTTGAAGAAAGCCACATTCAATTTTTCAGCACTAGAAATGCCAAAACCTCGTAAGACTGGATGCAGCATACAAGAAATACTTAGGAGTTTCCAGTAGGACAGAAATACCTGCTCTTTCAAGTGCAACTGCCACTTTGAAAAAAGGACAACAGATCATTATTTCTTCTAAGAAAGCACAATTTGTAAACAGAATTAATACTACTGCCAAGAAAAGTGTAACATTTATATCCCAGGGTATAAGATGCAGTTAGACTAAGGAGCACTACCAAAAAGCTACAACAGTGAGTAATGTTCAGTTTCTCATTTTTACATAAAGTGAATAGCTAGTTCCCTAATGAGGATAACAATTCTTCCGTTCCAAGCTATTCAGTACAGTAAAGCTTCAGAAGAATAACACACCATACTATCAGTGCTGCTTAGGCTGACTATTATTTCAATCCACTTGAAAAACTAATAATGATTTTCTAGGAACACCTATAGCTGCACTCTTCCAGACCTTAATATGAACTTCTGGCTGCCCTTCCTATGTTGGCCCCATAGAAGGAACTTTATTGTGAACATACAAGTACTGACATCTGTCAGAGTACCCTGTTATCATTGTAAAAGTACATCAGTTTGATACCAGGTTATTTACAGTCTGCCTTTAAGTCACGGGCTCGAGTTGGAAGCCAAGTTCACCATCCTCCCCACTTAGTGATAGGACACAGCACTATTAACACTAGCTTGGCATAATAGAGATTTAGGGAGCGTATACGCTAGACCGTACTCCGTCCTGCAGAGCATAAGCTGATGTGCACTGCAATGCTAACACTGCTTACATAACCCAGACTTAGTTAACATTGCTGCTTGGATCAAGGTATACTAGGTAGCAACTCAGATGCACACAACATACAAGAGTAGACACTTTAAATTTTGAGGCTGACATCACAGCTTAATAACTACCCAAGTGAAAAACTGGTAGGATTTGAACACTCATTCCTCTTACTTTTCTGATGTTTTATGAATATAATTTCTCTCCTTGCTAGTAGAAGATGGTGCCCCCCCAAATCTCACAGCACTCCTGCAGAATATGGAAATAGTCCACCACTGGTCTAACAGATGCAGATGTAAGCCTAACAACCCTTTAACTCAAGTCCTCAGAAGAGCTCATTTGTTCCAAAAAGCAACTCTAAAGTATTATGCTCAAACTTCTGTCAATGTTAAAAGGTTTCACTGTAATCCTCCTTTAAACGAAAATGGATTCTAAAAGTACCACTCCATTTGAATCAACTAACCAGTAACAAAAATCTGGCAAAACAGTAGCGATGAAAAAAGCTATGCAGCCATATAGTAAAATAATAAAAAAATTACAGAAATACAGACAATGAGCTTTAATAATTGTCACAGGATAACAAGCAGGAACAGTATGCTTATCAGGCAATAGACAGAGAAACCAAGCAATACCTTTATATCAAAGGTTGATCCTGCAGATAAATGGAAAATAACTTTGAAGTAGTTCAGATCATATCACATTCTCTCTGCACCACCATCCCCCAAAATGCCCATTGGGAATTCTGTGCATTGTTTCCCCAGATGCCTTGCACACCAGCTGGTTAGGATTAAACATCTTGCCTGCGGCACCTTTTAGGTCTTGAGGCCTGGCATTTTTGACAATGTGATGAACAGTGTACAATTGTGTATGCCCTATATATTTAAGATAATCTAGAGTGCCAGAAACACTGTTAAATTCACGTACAGTATTGATAAGGATTAGAAGAAAGCTACAACAGCTATTCTTCAAGTTTGAAAGTTACAGCTCTAGAATTTCCTTTCTTTACAATATACTCATAAAACATTCAATACTTGAATGTTGAGATTTTTCTATGCCTCTGATTTTCTATTATTTTAATACACTGAGTACATACAAATCACAAGCCTACTTGCAGAATACTAAGTGCTAGCAAGCACTTCACATCATGAAGATGACCAGAACTTTGCAGCATTTGTACAGTGGATGCAGTCAGACACTGACCTCACTGCGAATGACACCATGTAAGCAAAGGGAAGTACCGCCCCTAAAAGAAAAAAAACCCTAAACAAACACTGTTTTGTTTTCACTTGCATCAAAACAAAAACTTAAGGTAAGTTTTCATGGTAGAATTCTGTCTAGATTTCAAAATGTGCATGTGGATTAAGCCAACAGTTTATTGGGAATCAGGGTACTTAAAGCCAGCTTCTGGAAAAAGACTGTCCAGATGAACAAATTCCTGCCTGTAGAGCTTCAGTTTTTTGTTCCTCTTCAACATAAAGATCGTGTAGGTTATTTCATTATCTGAGAAAGTACTTTGGACTCGTTAATCAGTGGAAGGTTTCAACTATCTTGAAAGGCAGCAAATTCTCCTGACAAGACATGAGTGTTTCAGCAAAAACAAGTGGCAACTTCTGAATTTTAGATAAAAATATAAACTTAAAAGCTAACCTCTGAAAAAGAAAAGATTTCCTTGAATACAACAGCTGTCAGCCACAGTACTTCCAATTGCCGTTTAGCAGGTGCTATCAGAACACCAACTTGTTTTGCTCATATGCTACTCTTTAAGGTGTTAAAGATTGTATACTTAACTAGTTCCGAGGATGGTTTTCCAAGCATGCTCCCTATTCTGCAAAACATGTTTTTTTGTTGTCAAAAACTTCCTCCTGTCCAACAGAAGCCTGTAGCATGCAGGTGTGGTTTCCTACACATTCATTCATACTTCCTGGTAATAACCCGAGGATGGCAGTTCTGTTACCAGCTTTATTGCTTGGTGTCCATCAAAAAAGTTGCAAGGGCATTTTAAGAAACAGGAGAAGGTATGTGGCAACCTTACTCAATCAAATGTAGTGACTCAGCTCAGCAATAGTGAAAATGTATCCTGCCAAAATGAGTCTACTGCTTGTATGCTGCATCATGAGAAGTCCTGTATACAGTACGAAAAAGTTGAATAAGAAGATGCCTAAGTTGACTTATAGTCCTAGAAGAAATCATTCTCCAGCTCTTTATGGCTCGATGTAAAAGCCCTTGCCTAATAATACCCTCAGGCACACAGAGTTAAGCACATTAACTTTTACCACTTTCTAGGACTGCTATTTAGAATTTAAATCTGTATTACTGGACCTACAGCACAAGTTTCCTCTTTTAAAAAGCTACCTGAAACATTTTCTTCCATTTATTAAAAAATGACAGAAAGACCTCAAACAAACTCAAACGAAGCAGGTAAAACAGTTGTGGCTCAATTTGTGAGCCATGATTAAGTGCACAAAATCAGAGGCATTACTTTTGATGCTGCAGTGGCTAGTTTATAGACGTACAAGAAGGCCAAGGAGTATCTTTTGCTTCCTATGAGAAAATACACTGTCATGGCAGAACATGGAATTATACAACTTTTGGTGGCATTCTAAGAACTGATGCCTGCTCCAAATGTAATTCATGCTTCTTAAAGATTAGGAAACTTTTGGATGAAGCTTGAGTTCAGCTGAATAAAGCCATAAATAAGTTTCTTCTTGCTTGGAAACTTCCTCCTGTCCACCTCCTTGAAAAAACCTCCAAACAACTAACAACCGAACTCTCTAGGTTTTCTCTCGGCAGTACATAAATAATTCCAATTAAGTAAAGAATGTTACTCTTCATTAATCTCTTCTAGTTCTTCTTTATGGTATCTACTTAAAGTGATCAACCAAGACACATGAAGAGAAATTATAGTACAAGAGTTAGAATCAAGTACACCAAGTAACTGTGGTTTTTGATGGAAACTCTCCCTTTGGCTCCTTTTATCCAATGCAGGAATAAACTGAGCATCTGCTAACTTTCTACATTTCACTAGAACAGGAAACATAATAGTGTGAACAAAAAACCCCGAACTAAATCAGTTGTCATACCATTCTGTCTGCATAAAATACAAGTCCCTATTATTAGAAAGTCAACCTAGACAAATTCTAGGCTGGAAGCGTGTTGTCTTGGAAGTGTGGACTTTAAGTTGCCATATTCATATTAATATTTATGAAATCATGACAACATTTCATATTACATGTTTTAGTGTAGCATAGTAGCCACATTATTACTGTTATAGTAACTCCTGTCATACAGGGTTATTGTAACTTCAGACAACTCCTGTGGGTTGAAAGGTAAATATATACATTCAATACACTTCAATAACACACAAGAAATAACAGATACTCTTAAAACATCCTCAGCTCTAACCTCTCTACCCTTACCAACCCAAGAAGGATTCCCTGGGACACCATGAGGTTTCAGCCAGTGCATTGAGTTAGATACCAAAGTACGCAGTGTGATTGGGAGTGATGACTACTTATAATTTACCAGTGCTATTAAATGGTATTGATTGATAGTCCTATAACAGAAACAGAATGCCTCTTAATGACTCCTCTGCTAGAAGGCAGATCATATATGCAATGTTTAGTTTTGTCAGTCAACACATTTCCTATCCAGTTCTGGTTTTACAATTTATAAAAAGAGCTAGAAATTAAGATTGAACTGCAAGTTTAAAGGAAAAAATATCTCAGGTTGGGGGCAGGGATGTCATTCTTGCATAGAGGGTATTGTCTATTATAAAGCAAGACCTCCTTAGAAAGGAAGCATTGAGTGTACCACTGGTGCCAAAACAATTACTTTGTTAATATGCAGATTCAGTGGAGCCAAATTTGAGTCTTGTACTAACAATTGTGCCTGGTATCATGAGACAAAGGAATATTTGCAGTCAAGGGAGCATGTTATAAAAATAACGCTGCAAACAAACACAGGGGCTTACATTTATCTCCAATTAGACTCATTTAACAGTGTAAGGGCCTGTTACTGAACGCGTGGCATGTGAAGCATCAACGCCTGGTTTGGATTAGGTCTGGCAACTATGATCTATTTAGTAAACTAAATAGCCTTTGTAAACTACCTCATCTGATAGAATGCTAGATTCTTCTTTTAATATAAACTGTGTGATGTATTTCACTAATAACACCTGGTTAATCATGGCAATCTGACCTATCTATCCAAGTTTTGGCTTTTATAATTATCTCTTTCACTCTCTGACTAACTGTGGGTCCTCCCCCACACTGGACACTGCTCAGCGGACACAAGGACCCCACTGAAAACTACTTTTTTTATAATAAGGCTATTTCTAGGTTTTCCACCACTTTTAGTTTTTTCATACCTGTTAAATGCAAGAATACACATCACAGAATCATAGAATCACTTAGGTCAGAAAAGACCTTTAAGTTCAAGTCTGTTAACCCAGCACTGCCAAGTCAACCACTAACTAAATCATGTCCTTGATACCTCCAGGTATAGTGACTCAGCCACTTCCCTGGGCATCCTGTTCCAATGCTTGACAACTCTCTTGGTGAAGAAATTTTGCCTAATACCTAGAGCTCCCCTGGCCTAACTCGAGGGCCCTTCCTCTTGTCCTCTCACTTGTTACTTAACCTAACCTTATTGCACAGGAGAGGAAATACTTCAGAAAGCAAGAATCACTTGTTTTGACCTTTCCTTATCTAGGCTGCACATACTGAAGCAAACAACATGTAAATTAGTTGCAACACGGGTCCATAATGCATTAAGTTTGAAATTATAGCTCAAAACCAGGGTAGACATACCAAATCTAATCAGCTGCACTGTATACGGATTTTTCAAGATGCTTTCCACCTGCAGCAGTGTTAAATAACAAGGGAATCATTGCTCTTAACATAAAAATTACTAGAAAACAATTCATTTTTCATTTTTTGTCAGGCACATATAGCTTATAAAAAGCAACAGAGCTACAAGAAGCCAAGACAGTCTTTGGCAATCTAGCCATTAGAGCTAACTACACACAAACATGGACGTTCTATGTTCAGTGCTGCTGCTTTGATTCACTCCTGACACCTCCTGTAGTGAAACCAATTACTTGCATAATTCACTGATACCACAAGCACAAAATTCACTTCCATTGAAATAAATAGGTCCAATAAGTAAGAAACTTACTACTCTGGTTCCTGAGGATCGACGTGTTGCTCTAATATTAGAAACGTTCCTTGAGCTGGCTGGAGTTGCCAATGGAAGCGTGGTAGAAAGTTGAGGACTGAAAGTCATCAAAGACAACCTGGTATCTCCCAGCATGCATTGCTTGGAACTGGAATTTTTATTGGCGAATCTCTCATTTTTACTATTTCCTGAATCTCCACTACTAATCTCTCTTTTCTCCTCATTCTTGATTCTTCTCAAGCAGTCTTTTAGTGTCAGCTGTGTTGCAGGCTGACTCAACCAGCACAGAAAGAGTTCATCCACCTTCATTTTTAGTACAGGTTGTAGAACTTTCCCGGGTGACATTTTGTACCAGTTACTCTTTTTGTCAGATCAAATTCAAAAGAAAAGTTTGACAATCATCCACTTATTCCACTTGACTTGCAGTGTTTCACAGACTACAGGGCTCCTGTTAAGAAAAACAGTATTTGTTAAAACTGTAAGATTAAGAAAGTGTTGCGATTTATTCCCTCAATATACCAACGTGTGTTGTGTTATACACACTAACATGTGACTACACCAACATTCTTTAAGTGTAAGCCGTTAATCAAGCAGAGCAAAATCCAGAGGATAATTTCTTTTAAAAACATCCTGTGTAAACGATGGAGACTGGAGAGAAAGAAACTGCACTCAGACTTTCTCAAAGAGTTATCTAACAAGTGTTCTCTGATAATATGTGCTAAAACCCACATTTATTATGACAAATAGTCTTGAAAAGACTTACAATTGAATCTGCTAGGAACTGTCTAAGCAGTTTATGCAAAGCCTTGGTGATAGTACAGTTAAGATTTAAGAAGTAAGCCTTTCAGTCAAGAGATTTAGAGCTAAGGCTGAAGGCTCAGTCTTCATTCTGAAGTCTGTGCTTCTGGTTAAAATCTTGTATTGCATATTGCAGTGCAGGATGCATTCCCATGAGTGATGCCCAGCTGAATTCTCAAAGACCCTTCCTGGGGGTTTGATTTGCCTGCCCACTTGGTAGCACACAGTCATTCAGTACTTTAAGAACTAATCTATTTGACATTTACTTATACAGTTTAAGGCAAATACGAAACCCAAGGCAACTCCAAAATTGGGATAATATGATTCTAGGATCACTTCCTCACCTGAAACAAAGAAAATACACTTTTTTAGAGAGCTAGAGAACTAGAGCTAAATACTGAGCACAGAAAGCAAACTACTGTCATCTCCACAATCAAATTACTTAGTGAATTGGTACAGTTCAACTAAACCCTGTGCTTCCTCCTGTCTTGTCTGGGTTTGTTTTATTTTTTTAAAGCCTTTATCCCTATTTGTTCCATACCTAGAATGCAGGAAAGACACGCAAACATCTTGCTGAAGGAGCCTTAAAGCAAGCACTCGAATTTAGAACTGAAAAACACCTGGCAAATGAACGGACTATTAAAAGCAAAGCTCAGGCTTCATCTCGTGGCATAACCTCGTAACGCCGCACCAGCCCCATGGCGTTAAACCCCCGCGCCTAACGCCGGCTCAGTTCCCGCGCTGCCGCCCCTGAAGGTCACGTTCCTTCGCCAGCGCCTCAGGGGAACGCTCGGACGGCGCAGACCGCAGCGCCAGCGACCCTCCCGCAGCGCTTCCCCGGGCCGGACCACCAGCTTCCCCTCCAGTGCTACCGGCCACTCCCCGCGGGGTGGCCCGCTGGCAGGCCCCGCAGCGAGCGGAGAGGCCTCCCGTTGCCCGCTTAAAACCGGCGGGCACAGAGCAGGAACGGGGTGGGGGGGACCCGCAACCGCCACGGGCCCCACGGAGCGGGCAGCTCTGGGCAAAGGCCAGCCCGGAGCAGCCGGACAGCCAGAGCGGCGCCGCCCTGGGAGCGGGACAGGGAACCGCCGCTACACACCCGCTCCCCTCCCCTGGAGGCGGCTGGCGGGCAGAGGGGCACGCACCCACCTAGCAGCTCAGAGCGAGCCGCCAGAGGCACAGGGCTGGGGCGCGGCCACAACCACTCACCTGCCCGCCGCCACCTTCAAACCCGCGCCTCCTTCCGGCCCGGCCCGCCCAGGTCTCGCGAGAGCTCGTCGCTTCCTCCCCGCTGGGGACGCGGCGGGCGGTCGCGATGGTAACGAGAGAGGGCGGGGCACGGCGCGGCGCGTTCGCTGCGTGCGTCGTGACGTCACCGCGGGGGGTTGGCGTGGGTTCCCCCCAGCGCTGGTGCTCTGCCTCGCCAGTAGCAGTACGTTCCCGCCGCGGTCACCGGGCCGCTGCCGGGTATCCCAAGCGCGGGTGTGCGCATCCATCGCCGTGGCGGACAATGGGCACAGCCCCTTTCTCGCTCTGCCGCCGGGGAGCGGCCTCGGCCTGTGCCGCCGTGCCGTCACGGTAGGGGCAGGGTGAGGAGGACGAAGCGCTCCCGGTGCTGCCCCGAGAGCTGCGGTGCAACCGGTAACCGGGCCCGTACCTCGCTTTCCAGGCTGGGGTGCGTGGGGTTGCGGCGGTGCCGCTTGCCTTCGTCACTGCCTGCCTGCGTCACTGCTGCCCCAGGGCCTCGGCAGTGACGTCACCTGTCTCGGTTGAGCGGCCAAAGGCCTTGAGCCGAAGTTTTGCTGGTGCCAGCTGCTCAGCTCTGTGGAGAACGCAGAATTGGTGTTTCTACACAGCAAGCTGCAGCAGTTGTCAGTGGCGTGACAGGATTAGAAATGGTAGGATGAAAGGAGAAGTGGAGGCAGCAGCAAATAAGAATGTAATTCCCTGTTGCAGGGGATTGCACTGGGTAACATATACGGGGAAGCTGGGTTTGCCGGCCTCCGTGGGCGCTCCTGCGAGGCTTTCTAGGTGCAGTTGTCAGTGGGGTGTTACGTAGCAGAGCCTTGCCCCGTGTAGGTTTTTTCCATGGTATGTGTACAGCAGTGAGTCATCTCTGGTTTCAATCAGATCTCTACTTCTGCAGCTGCTGTATTTTCCTTGTGTGGCTACACTTCACTTCCAATTTATTCATTTTTACATTCTTCTACTTCCTTTACCGTGAGGGACTTTCTAGATTTATTATGGGTTATTCACAGAACCACAGAATGGGAAGGGTTGGAAGGGACCTCTGAAGATGGTCTAGTCCAACCCCCCTGCTAGAGCAGGGTCACCTAGAGTGGATCACACAGGAATGCATCCAGATGAGTTTTGAACGTCTGCAGAGACAGAGAATCCTTGGAATGTTACTACTGTGAAGGCTGTACCAGAGATGAAACCATTTGCACATTACAGTGGTTTGAAGGGAAGGCCTTAAAATGCAGGCAAGATTGAAATAGGGTAAGTTAGTGAAGGAACAGGCTTACTTTCTTCTTTCTGGGGGCTTGGAGAGAGGACTCGGAGATAAGAAAAGACTAGATGCCGTGAGAGAGATCTGGTACAGTTCAACGCTATATTTTGATAGTATTCAAAATACTATTATCAGCTGACAAAACCCATTGTTACTCATGTAAGTACATCAGAGGGCTTCTACTTAACTGCTTAGACACTTAAATATATTTTCACAAGCCTTAAAATGAAATTCTGCATTCAAGAAATCTTGTAGCATGTTGAAAGCTCCTGAGGGAATCTCCACTTTTTGAAGCAGTTTCCTGCCCATTAGTTGGTGAAGTTTAGAAAGTATGTTTTTAGAAAACCAAAATGCACAAAATGGCATTATTTTAAACTGGAGTGAAACATTCAACAGAACAGAGGAAGCAGATGTTGAAGTATGGATAAATGTGTAAATATTATAGAAGTAGCAGGGCAAAAGAAAAAGAAAACGAAAACCCTGTGTTATACGTAGCAGCAAAATTTTTGGCCGAGAACTGAAGGGCTGAATTAAGAAGACTGATAGCAGAGCCACAGACATGGAACAAAGAGGACTTTTAAAACATTTTGAATGCCTTTGAAGCATTCCTTAGTGATGGTGTAGCCATCTGTTGATTGACATGTTGAAGACAGGTGGCAAGAAGGGGATCAGAGAGTGAGTTGACAGAGTTGTAGAGTTGGATATCAGCTGCATAGAGATGATGCCCTTTGTTGAAACTGGCAATGAGATCTCCCGGAGGAATGTGAGAAATAAGAAAAAAGAAATGAAAAAAAAAACCTCAGAGAAATACACACAGTCACAGTATTCTCTCGTGTATGCTAGTGTATATTCAAAGCAATTCTAATTCTGACTTTATTGGGGTTTGTCATGATTAACATTAGTATGAGAGAGGAATCAATTCCATGTGTCATCTGCTAAAACAGAGAGTGCGTTGGGCGTCATTACCAGGTTGAACTGATACTTGCAGTTGACAGGGATATTTTGAACATGTTTCTGGATGGATCAGGTCTACTCAGCTGTGTATCGACTGCTGTAGGTGTGTGTTTGTAGAGATATAGGAGCCCAAACTTGGTCCAGAGTGAAAAAATGCCTAAATTGGATCTCTCTGTTCAGCTCTTCCAGCAGGAATTGAAACCTGAAATTACTCTTTGACTGGTATTTTCAGGTTCTTGCTATCATGGTAAGTACAGAAGCTGTAGCTTCTATGTTGCTTTAAATGTATGGAAAACAGAAATCTGTTCTAGTGTGTTGCAGTTTATGTGAAATGTATCTATCTAGCTTAAAGATAGGCTCCTTTGGAAGTCCATTGAATAATTATTAAATATAAAACTACCAAATGTGCAATATCCAACTGACACCTGAAAGTTGAAGTGATGGGCTCGCACTTACCGTTGTTGTAAAAGATGCAGACTACACTTCAGAAAAGGCAGGGGTCTGTTTAACAAGTGCAATAAAGTGATATATTGGTATAATTAATACCAGTTAGTAGCATGAGTGTTTGGTCCTAACTACACAGTGCAGTGGAGCTACTACACCCATGCTAGTATGTCCATGTAGCACAGTACTTCCCACCATGTGGTACACAGAGGTGCTGACCCCAGTGCAGAAACTGGAGAGTCACACTAGCTTCCGGTTCTTGTTGGCTATGTTGGATACAGCTCATTTCGGACCTTGTTTTACCGATCTTGACATAAAAGGTGATATTAGCAGTACTGCCAATATACACTAATGGCTCAATATCAAAGCCTTTCTTTGCCTTTATTTGTCACCGCTACTTCAACAGAGGGCAGCAGTGTTCATTGAGTGTATTTCTGTTCCCAGTCGGAATTTTGCAACGAGGACTGGGCTTCTTCCCTGATGACCTCGGGTATATGCAACTTAGATAAACAGGTATGAAAGAGGTGTCTCTGCTCCTTCTGTACTTGGTGGGCATAAAGTAGCATTTCTAAGGCCTGATTACTGTTATCCTGAGGTAGACATCTAACCTAGGTCAAATGTATCATGACTTAAAAGTGCCTGTTCCTCTCCACTAATTAATAAGATTCTCAGTTAGTGTCTGAGGTATACACAACCACGTTTTACAAGTCTAAGGCTAGGTAGGATAAATGTGTATTCTATTTACCCGGCTGCACGGGGCTTGTGTTAGATGTAGCATCATCCAGTCTCAAAAGCAGAGTCGTCGTCGTTCCACAGAATGTGAGGCTGCGATGGAAGGCACGCCTGAGATCACAATGCAGTTTACCACAGGATCTTTATGAGTCTTTATTCTAGAGTTTTTCGTATGCCTGTCATATAGGGAAGAGAACTACTGTACCTCCTTAGGATGTTCCTTTAAGGAGAATATTGCATTTTGATTAGGCTCCTTATAATGCTTTTGCTGACACATTTCACAAATTTCAAATTTAGGCATCTGAAGTTCGATTCTAACCTATATATAAGCACTAAAATAACTGTGTCCTGATTTCCTAATGTGCTCCTTTTGTTGCAAGCAAATGTGCTGAATCTCTCTGACAAACCAGTCACTTTTATTTAAGTTGCCGTAATTGAAAATTTTGGCCAGAAGGGCTCACTGAGGTTGTGCTGCCCAGGTGATGTTCCTTGTAAACCTGCTTTTGGTTTGCAGTCAGAGAGACTTGAGGAGCGCATAAATGTTGCTTTCCACTTACTGAAAGATAAAGTCTAGCATTCTGTCACTGAAACAGAAGTTGCTAGTCCTGGTACTGTTTTGAAGGGGAATGGACAGGACTTCGGGTGCCTTATGCAGCCTCACTTAAACTGAAGGGAAAGGCTAAGAAAATGCTAATAACTGGGAATCCCTTAAACTATTCACCCATACCCGCTAACCATGCGACTTCATCCTTCCTTACAGCAGCTTACCAAAAATAAAGCTAGGATGGTGAACTACGGGTCATATGGCCTCCAGAAGTAGCATCATATGCAGACGAGAAAATGTCAGCAATGCGAATTTGTTGCACATGTTCAGGAGCCAGCAGTACTCTCAGAGGAGCCTGACATTGAGACTTGAGGCTTGAATTTTCTCTGTCTCCTGCCACTATGAAGTGGAATAGTGCAGTAATATAGGATCTGGCTGATAGCTTGCTGAGGTACAACTCCTTAAGAGCGAGTTGAGGTATAATGACGAATTGCTTTGTAACTCACCAGCTTGTGTCATGAGTATGGGCATTTAAACATTCGGTACTTGCAGACACATTTTATTTCCTCCTTATCACACTGCGTAGTTAAACTAAGGCCTTGTCACTGGCTATCTGTTGACACAAGCAGTTGGTTTAATATGGGAATATTTACATTTCTGCAAGAGGAAAAAAAAAAAGGGAAGTATAAAGTGTAGATACTGTAAGAGCAGGTGCACTACAAGCCAAAGAAGAAAATTGGTTCAGCAGTTGTTTGCCGTCATGGTTTTAGATTAGTTCCTACTGCATATCACTGCAGGGCTAGCAGTGAATGTTTCTTGCACATTTTACTGAATTTCAGTCAGAGTGTTGATTTTTTTCTTACGGGGGCCTGGGCTTGGGCAATGTTTACAGCAGTCCAGATGTGAAGGCTGGTTCCTCATTAAGTCACCCTGATCTTCTAATCCCAGGTTCACATATTCCTAGTGCTGTATTTTATCCGATGGTTTTATCTACAATTGTAGCCAGGTCACATGGAGTTTATGGAAAACGGCTTGAAATGCAGTCTCTAGGGTGGTGTTTAACAAGGTGTGCATGAGGATGTTTATGGGGTGTGAGAATGGGAGTCTATTCATTCTCCACGTTGAGTGTTACCGAGCCCGGTTCTCTTCTAACCTTGTCCTGGTGCAGCCATTAAAGGAGAGAGGGGACTCTGAGCTATTGTATTCAGCAGGCTATGATGTCTGCCAGCTACTCGTCGGCTACCATACTGTAAACCATGCCTGGGCACTTGGCTCTTGCATTTCCACCACCTGGTTAGGACCCAGTTTTAAGATCTGAGGCCTAAACTTGTTGTTTTGGCATAGCATAAGCATATCTCTGTTTTGTCAGAGCAGTCTTCATCGGATTATCAAGGGGGCAGTGTAGAACAGATAGTGCCTGTACTCTTTTTTGACTTTGACAGTTCTAAAGAAATGTAAATCATGTAATGGGCAAGTATATTTTTATCACTTGGCATGCAGAACAGTTCCTTAAATAATGTGTATGTTTCTAGGGCATAGTCTTTGAATATCCATGTACATACATACATACGTAAAATAGAAACTGCATTAAAACACAGCATTATGCTAGCTACCAGTGCTCTCATTAGCTCACTGAACTAAAAATAATTAATGTAGTTAATTGTTGGATTACAACACAATGTGAAGCACACACCTAATAAATCACATTATTTTATTATTATTATCTGTTAAGTATCTGGCTGCTTGAGTAATACTTTACGAGTTTAGTTAAACTCAACTTGTGCTCTTCAAAGACAGTAGCAAAATTTCCAGTTTTCATAATGCTGTGGGATCAGACACTTATGCTCAGGGGGGTTTAATTCACCACTGCATTACTCCAGTTCCAAGATCTGATCTGCAATTTGACCACTATTTTCATTCAGCAAAATGAAAAGATTAACTATTTCTGAATTTATGAGCTAATTAGTACACTAATACAAACCACATTTATCATTTCCCTGAGTTTGCTTAATCCTTCTTCATTACAAAAGTCGGTTCAGATGTCCATAAAAGCTTAGAGGAAAAAAAAAGAAAAGTATT
>JAVSBS010008941.1:30264-44658 GCA_033124195.1 Coracias cyanogaster | reverse complement strand
CCTGGGAGGCCGCCCAGCTTCCCATGGGCTTTGCCAGCCTTGCTGCTCACGCCGAAAGTGATGTGCTAAGGGAATTTTGTCTGAGGTAAGTAGAACCATTACCCTCCTGTCCAAGTATGTCTGCGTTGATTCACACAAAGCATGCACTATAATTTGCCGTGGGTGGCTCTTTGTTGGGTATTTTGTTGGATAATGTAACATCTCGCAGGTTCCATCAGCCTGGCAGCGTATCGCTAGTAACAGGAGCTAATACGGCCCCGCCTTCGTTGTCTCCTTCAGTCTTCAGCGTGGCGAAATTCAGTATTTCAGCTTTTGTCTTCCTCCTGCGATCTCAGACAATGATTCGTAAGGACCAGCAGCCTCCAAGGGCCTCTCAGTCATTAATCTGTTCAAAATTTACACTAAGAGTTAGAAATCTGCTTTAATTTACCGCAATGAGTTACTAACTTTGAAACCCGCGCTCCCGTGTCTGTTGTAGAAGAGAACTTCCCGCTGAATGTTTTACTCTTGTCACTGCTGGTGTTGAGGAGGGTCCCGCCGGTGTTCAACCCTTTCTCTGGGGCAGGGGGGTGATGCCGTCACTTCTCGTGTTGAAGAAAACCGGGTGAAAGCCACAAAAGCAGGATTGCTGCCAGGGAAAACATATTCTGTGGTTTTCTATCCAACTGCTGTGAATTTCATTGTGGCTGTTTTGAATGGACTTGGAGGAAATTGAAAGGGGAAACATTTGGTATTTCCTATTTTCATGATCACATTAAAAATAGCCATTTCTCAGGGTATTTCCTTCAATTATATAATGCAGTAAAAAATAAGTTTGACAAAAGTATGCAGTGCCAAAGATTAGATCTGAAAAAATAGAATAATTATCTGGACTCGTTGCAGTGAATTGTGTTTGCCAACCAGCAGAGAGTATCTTGCGACACGAGACACACTGTAGGAAACAATGGTGTATTTTTTTCCACTGCCCGTGCAGTGTGGGATCTTCAGTGAGTTGCTTTTTCCATCTTTACTAATCAAGCTCCTATGAAACTGAGAAAAGCCTTGACCAGAAACAAATTCCAGAGTTTCCAGCTGTGCATTAAATACTGGCACTGTAAGTCCTGCAGAAGAGTCATTTGGCTGGTACGGGGGAAGCACAAGGAGCTGGTGGAACCTGAGTTAGCACCTCAGGGTCAGCTCATCCCGAGAGGGGGAGGATAAAGTCCACCTGGAAGTATTTTAGGAAGAGGTTCCATATTACAGAAGAAGAAATACACCCATTAAAATTAGCAAAAGGAGAGTGAGAAGGGACTGAGTCACCTTCCATGGGACGCGTCAGAGGAGGTGGTGGAATGTTTGCAGACAGAGAGCCTGTACATGCCTGGAGGTGCCTGTACATGCCTGTGGTGGGTTGACTCTGGATGCCTGGTGCCCACCAAAGCCTCCCCATCACTCCCCTCAGCTCATCCCCCTCTGATACTCTCTGGTCATTTCTTTAGCCACAGCAGTGACTTTCTCCTGAGAGTCCTTCATCCCCTCTAACTGGATCCCTTACTAGGTGCTGTCTCCAGCCTGCCTCTTCCAAGCTCTTTAGAACCTCATCAGAGGACGTGTAGACTTAGTGCCTGATGGGCAGCAAGGTAATTACAGGAGAGGAAAATCAATGCTCTTTAAAGGTTCGTTTGCAGAGCAGGCTGACGGCTGCGGAGGCAGGTGTAGCATGCAAGGTGCAAGAGGGACCAGCACAGGACCCTCTGAGGGCTCTGGCATAAGCACCCTGGAGTACTCGGTGATATCCCACACACCATGTGCCGTTAGCATCGTGTCTCTTCCTAGGCCATCTGTTAGTCCAAGTATCTACGACAAAGAAACAGAAATCAGCATTGCCAGAATCTCATTTTTCCTGGAAGTGTTTGTGCAGCACCAAGTCTGTGTAACAAGGCTGCGAAGCCCGGGTTGTGCCAGCACACTCCAGCCAAACACAGACCTCGCCTTGGTGCAGATCAAGTGTTTCCGTTTCCCTGAACGGTTTCCAAGTGTCAACACAGTTTGCCCGCCAACACGACACGTATTTCTGGAAATTAATTTTGCATCCATTCTCTCGATCTGCACCGCTGTGTGTTGACCTGTTTCACCTTTGACCGATGGTGCGAGCTCCTCTTCCTCAACCCCCCCGTTTTCTTTCCCTCTTTATTCACCACTAGAGGCCATTCCCTGAGCACACGGCCCCGCACCAGCAGCGGAGCCGGCACGGTCATGTCCAAGTGACATAGAGCCTCCAGTTGTGCAGCCTCGAGCTCCAAAGGCTGACGGTGCATCCTGTCAGCTCCTCCGCCTGAAGGCAGGCGTTGGCCTGGCTTTGCCTTTTCTTTTTGAGTGTTTACACCTACAGAACGGAAGAAAACCTACACACAGGATTCTGGTTGCGTCAGACAGAAATGAAGTTTTATTAGCGAAATTTTCCTGATACAGAAGAACCCAAGTAACAAAGAGGTTGATTCTGTAAAGCAAGAAGGCCCAAGTGCCAATGATTGAAGCCACAAAGCGTTCCAGACAGAAGCAGCGCATAGCACGCCTGGCAGGTGGGCAGGTGGCCCATTGGAGTAGCTCTGATGGGCCTTGTTGGATAGAAGGCATCAAGAACCTTGAGGAGCTGTTAAGAGCATCTGTCTTTCCTCAGGAGCATGGGGAATGTAGAGGATTTGGGCCAGTTTCTGTTGGAAACATCTTGCACTGCAGGATCCTTGTGTATGTTCTTAGTCAAAAGACCTTCTTCCACACCCTGTTTAGAAATAAAGAAGGCATTGATTTCTTCAGTGCTGGTGCTGGATCTCGAAGGCACCAGTATCTACCAGAGAGATTATGTGATAGGTGACCATAAACATTCCAAAGCATAAAGGAGAACTTCAGCCCAGTACAAAAGCAGCCCCATTTATGAGGTTCTGCGAAGAACAAGAGGGGTGAAGAAAAGCAGCTGGGTTTGAGCTACGTGATTAGCTGGTGTCACCCGCAAAATGGAATAGAAACGGAACGTGGGTTTCTTCAGCAGAGTTGATCCTTTGCACACAAGTAGGAAAGAATCTGTAGTAAAAATAAATCTAACACTTTCCAGAAATGTGAGTTTCTCCTCGGTACTATTTGCCTCTGGAGAGTATGTGGATACAGTCATTAAATTAGTAAGGATGGGACTGAGAGAACAGTTCTCACCTTGGCTTTCGCCACCACTCCTGCAGGACTGAGACTGGGAAGATGAAGAGTAGGAGTGGGAACTGCTGACGCCTCCTGAGATCCTTCCTCCTCCTCCTCCTCCTCCTCCAATATTAGCGCATCCACCACTGCTCCCCATTCCTATACCTCCACTTCCTCCTCCCATTCCTCCTCCACCACTTCCTCCTCCCATTCCTCCTCCTCCCATTCCTCCTCCCATTCCTCCTCCTCCCATTCCTCCTCCCATTCCTCCTCCCATTCCGCTGCCTGAGGAAATGCCACCACCTCCATATCCACCACTCATGCTACCACCTCCTCCTCCTCTTCCTCCTCCAGAATAGCCACCACCTCCCATTCTACCACCTCCCATTCCTCCTCCCATTCCTCCTGATGGGGTTCTGCAAAGAGAAAGAAAGGAGAAAAAGAATTAATCAAATGCATTTTTGATCTCAGAAGGAGTTCTGCACAGAAACCCACACTTCTCTTGCCTGTGCTTCTCCTTTTTAGAACCTGGCACAGACCAGCCAGAGAACTGATACCGTGCCAAAAACCAGCCTCTCTCAATTTCAGCTTAAATGCAAGAGGTTTCGCTTTCCCCACATGCTGCTCAGATATTTCCTGCAAGAATCAGCGGTGCTGCTCTGTCAGTGCAGGTGTCACTGCGCTCCACGTTGGGAAGGCAGAAGGTGAAGCTGCAGCTGCTCTTCCAGGTGCCGCTTCGGGGCAGAAGCGTCCGGGAAACCGCAGGAGCTCCAACTTTCAGCCATCTGCACACTGAGCCTCTTGTGAAGGTTTGGAAAACAAGGGTCATTTTTCTGCTTCTAGGGTGACTCCTGCCTGGTCAGCTCCTGGACCCGGGCAGAGGCAAGGCTCTGCACGTGGGTTTCCCTGTCCAGCCCCAAACTGGTACTTCAGAATTTCTGCATTAATTTTTCTCCACTTCACTTATACTCTGAACAGGTCTGTCAGGAAATATGTAGTACCTCAGACCTGGGAGGTGACAGGTCAAGAGAGCTGATGTGGCCTCACTTGAGTGCAAAATCTGTTCTGCAAACGCAGACGGTTAATTCCCTGTCTTTGTGACTAATCGAGCAGCTCGGGGTGTCAGGCGGGGCTCTGCTCTTTGCTGTTTACGTACACGAGGTCTTGCTGTCCCTCCTCCAGCAGCGCCCGGTACTGAGCAATCTCCTGTTCCAGGCGGGTCTTGATGCCCAGCAGCATCTTGTACTCTTCGTTCTGACTCTCCATCTCGCAGCGGATGCTGGCCAGCTCCTCCTCCAAGGGGCCGATCATGGCCTGGATCTGCTGCAGCTGCATGTTGTAGCGACGTTCTGTGTCTTCCAGGTTGGATTGCAAAGAGTCTACCTGCAAACGGGAGACAAAATACCACGTTTATTGGAATGTGGTGAGTTTAACTCATTATTTGTGGAAATATCAGAGATCTTCACAAACCAGAAAAAAACATATCCTTGAAGACAAGTAACCCCTATCCCGTTCTCCGCAGATGGGCTACTTTCGAGGTGTAGATGGAGCATTGTCTAGGTGTAACCATTCTTTCCGCCTGGTGACACATGCAGCCCATGTCACAGGAGGAGCAGAAGCAGACACCTGTACCTACCATGCTGATCTGTGACTGCAGCTCAATTTCCAGGCTTTGATATTCGCGTCTCAGCTCCGAGATCTGCTGGTTGCTTGATTGTATCTCCTGGCCACTTGAGTGGACTTGTTGGTTAACTTCTTCCATCTGAAAAATTCACGTACAAAACAGAGTCATTTCAATAATAAGAAAATACTGTGGGATCATCATAACCACCTCGAGAAAGCAAATGATAAGAATGGAGGAAGCTGGGCTGTAGGTGGACGGCGTGTTTCCCACATGCCCCTCAGCTGGTTCCCTTGCTGCTGGGACACAGATACTCAACGTGCTTTTCCACAGAACCTTCAGACCCAGGGCTGGCCTGTTACGGGAAACTGCTTGAAGGAATTTAGTGTCCCTTAAATAATAAGCGATATGTTGCCTTTCCTCTGCTAGGGGTGAATAGGTCCAGTTCTTTGTGACAGATTTAGTAACACAACCCCCCTGTGCTTTACCTTGGTTTCATACCAGCTTTCCACCTCTCTCCGGTTGTTCTCAATAAGCCGTTCATATTCACAACGCATTTCATTTAATTTTTCCATCAAATTAATGCCAGGAGTAGCATTGACCTCCACATTGACGTCACCACCAGACTGTGTTTGCAGTCCTTTCATTTCCTGAAAAAGACAAAGCAGAGAAGCCCACCAGGCTCTCAGAGGGTGCAGGTAAGGAGAAATGTCATCGTTTCAGATAAAGGGAAAGGAAGGGACACGAATCCTCCTACAGCCGCGTTGCTCCTGCACAGGGGCCTCATCTGCTCTTGCAATGGAAGGGAACAGTTCTGCCCTTCCTAAGCCAGACCTTACAGGGAACGATAGTCAGGAACCACGTACACGTTGACCATGACATTTTCTCCTCAGGGTCATAAGGATTCTGTGCAGCGAGCTCTTTGTGAAAATCCTGGTTTGTATTTTTCTTCTCAACTGGAAATATCGCTGCGGATAGTATAAATATTTTCTTTTGACTCCTTCGTATACTCTTATCTAATTTTCCTTCCATGAGTTCAGCAAGAAAACTCTAGTTTGTACTGAAAGCCATTCACTTCCCTGACCTCGCTTTGCCACATGATGACCTGGGCATCTCATTGCGTCACTTGTGGGCAGCTATGGACGCTACATACTCCTGAAAATCAAAGCCAGGGTGTGCCAAGTTGGATGATCAAGGCTGGTGGCCAAAATCTGGTTACTACTAGTGGAAGAAATCCACAGGAAATTCTCTGAGCATTCAGGTTTTGTTAGTCATTATTTTAAAGCGTGGAGAACCTTACCTCTTCATGGTTCTTCCTAAGATAGATCAGTTCCTCTTTCAGGGATTCAAACTGTGTCTCCAGGTCAGATCTGGCTAGAGTCAGTTGATCCAAAAGTGGACGTAATCCATTGATATCACTTGCCACACTCTGGTGGAGAGTATATTCAGTTTCATACCTGAAGGACAGAGAAGAAAAATCATAAAAGTGCTGCCAATCCTTTGTCCATTTTCTTGATTATGACCAGTTCCATCAGTACATCTTTGGTCTTTAATCCTATTGCTCAGTTCTTAAAAGAAAGCACCTCATTCTCTTCCATCTCCAATAGGTTTGTTTGATTTTGGTGGAATTTATCTCGATGAGGTTTATATGATGAGGATTATACTTATAAATCTACAAGCAAGGACAGAGAAACTTAGAATGTAGTCCTTGAAGTGTCACTTTTCAGTAAGTTGTCTGGAGAAAAAGAATAATCAAACACTACAGAAATAATTCATCGTATATTGAGTCATAGAAGCTCTGGCATCTACAGCTGTTAACTGGCAAGATGAACTCCTGGGCATGAGGGGAGGCAAGGTGGGACGGGGCAGGAAGGGAGAACCTTACTTCAGTCTGAAGTCATCCACAGTCATCCTGGTGTTGTCAATGTCGAGAAGGATCTTGTTAAGGTCCACATTTGCACAAACAATCTGAAAGGGAGAGGGCAGCTGTTACTCAGTGGGTTATCTTTTCAGTCTGACACACAGAGAGAAGAAATAGCAGCGCAGAAACACGTCGGAATGTCTGTCTGGTAACGTCAGGCCTGACCAGTGCTGCAGGAGCGAGAGGGAGAGAAGAGTTCGTTGCTCCCTGTTAAAAGCAAATGCCTTTGCTGTCGATTTTGGTTTACATATATCCGTTACAAATACCTCATTGGAAAGAGTAACTAAATAAAGTCCTATTCAAAAACCAGTGGGAAAACATAGTTACCATTGCAAGCGCTGTTCTAGTGAGAATCTGTTCAGAGTTAGTCAAATTACATCATACCTGGTTCTGCAGGTCTTCAATTGTTCTGTAATATTGGCTGTAGTCCCTGGCAGAAGTGGGACCGTGGTTTTTATACCACTCCCTGATCAGTTGTTCAAGTTGAGCATTTTCATCCTCCAAACGCCGGACTTTATCCAAGTAAGAAGCCAGGCGATCGTTAAGGTTCTGCATGGTCAACTTTTCGTTTGTGGAGAGCAAGCCTCCGTCTTCACCAAACCCCACTCCACCAAAACTACCTCCACCGTAGCCACCACCACCAAAGCCACCACTGCCCCCAAAGCCACTACTACCCCCAAAGCCACTAAATCCACCTCCACTGTATCCACCACCACCAAAACTGCCTCCACCAAGGCCAGCTCCATAGCCACCTCCCATTCCCCCAAAACTGCCACCACCTGATCCAAATCCTCCTCCCATACTTCCACATCCCATTCCTCCTCCATAACTACCACCACTCATTCTCCCACCATAGCTACTGCGGCTAATCCTTCCACAGCTGCCACTGCTAAAGCCCCCTCCATAGCTGCTCCTGGAAATTCCTCCACCAAAGCTTCTCCCAGAAAAGCCTCCGCTTCCTCCAGAAGAGGTGTATCTTCTAGAGGACATTGAGGAGTATCCACCAGATTTACGTACTCCACAGCTGCTACCCCCACCACCGCCACCACCGCCACCACCACCACCACCGCCACCACCACCACCACCACCACTGCTAATTCTAATGCTACTAGTTGAAGACTTAGTGCCACAGCTCATGGTGACAGCAGATAAGAGTCTAACCACAGCCCCAGATACAGGTGCACAGCCTGATAAGATTCAGGACTGCGAAGTTTCATCCCCAGCTCGCTCTCTTTATACTCCTGACCGTGGGTGTCACCACCAGGGAGTTTCCTTCTCCCAGGGCATTTACCGACCTTGTTGTTTGTGCCAAGAATAATTTGCTGAACAATATTTTTGTGCTGATATCTCAGGGAATCCAGCCCATTGCTGGGTTTGTGGGGTTTGTTTAGGACGGAACATGTCACTTCTTTTGGCGTTCTTTGCTTTGTCTGGCCCGGGCGCTCTGGTGCCTCACAGCCTGGGTCTGCTCCGTGCTGGAAAAGGGTCCCGTTGGAGCTCATGCTGAGATAATGTGGAACTGGAGGGACTGTACAGAGAGTTTGTGTCCTCAGCTCTTCCCTAAAACAAGGAAGATGAGGCCCAAATATCCCATGTTAGATGGTCAATTATTAATCTAGTTTCTTTGCTAAGATTTTCGCAGCTGCTCTCGTCAGAGACTCTTGTTCTCTTTAGCGATTTCATATTTTGTGCATTTACATGATAGTGCAAGAGTTTTATTACTAGGTCTGTATAACGTGTCTATTTGGATTGTCCAAGTTGGCCCCGTCACCACGTAGAGAACACGCTTCTTCAGATGGGAAGCGCAGTGCAGGCCGTGCGGTGGGATCCGCATTGGAGACCCAAACCCCCTCCTCTGTGGCCAGTGCTGGGACAGCACGCTGGAGAGCTGAGTCCTAGAAATCAAAGAGAACAAAAACTTTTTTTTCCACCAAAGAGCTGTTGATCTAAAATAGTAGGAAGATTACGGGTACTTTAATCATGTTACAAAGTCACAGCACAATTAGAAGCTGTATTAATGCAGACAATGACCTATAAACTACTGCGTGGGAAGAGGGTTTATGGTTTAGTATAAAACCGCTCGTTCTCTCTGTCATTACTGTGTCGTATATTAGAGGTGATAGAGATAGAGACACTGCACCTAGTGCAGAGCTTGGAGACTCTAAAAGAGTATCCTGAGAGAGAAGCTGAAATGCTTTTTACACTAATCAGCTGAAATCTGGAGAGATGACGCTGTACTTCAGCCTGGCACGAGCCAGAAGCTTGCCCTGGCTGGGCTCGTGTGTGGTTTTCATCCTCGGATGTTCCATCGGATGCTTGAGCAGATATCTGAAAACACAACTGCATGTTGCTGAAAGGTCTGTAAGAGCCTGAGTTGGGGCGGTCGGTGCTGACCAAGCCCTGGACTCCCAATGACTGTTGTCTACAAAAATAGGCTCAATCTGGAATGTTTCGTCTTTGTCCTGGGTGAAAACAAAATATTCTGGTTCAAATGCAGAATCTGGTTTCCTCTTCGTCCACTCAGCTCTGTTCTTACCCGGCAGGCTTTGATAAGAAATGCACCTCTCATTTTTTACTCCAGTAGACACTTTGCTCATGCAAAGAGCCAGGCCACCGCTTACTGCAGCCAGCCAGGCCATCAGCCCCGGTGGGGCTGCTGCAGGTGGACCCCAGGCTGCTGTGCTTTGCTCAGAAGAAAAGGGACATTTTCCCTGTGCCGGTTTTGTTCTGGGTTACTGGAACGTCCGCGTTGCCTCTCCTCCTCTGTTTGGCTGCTGACCCTCGGCTGGTGTTTCTGGGATTCACCAACCTTCCCCTGACCCTGGGGTGCAGGAACCGCGGGCACACCTGAGGAACCGTCGTTTGTTGTCCACCGTCCTTCCCGCAGCGTCTCCCGGGCGCTGGCCGGGGCCGTGCAGCGCGGTCCCCACTTCCCCAGGGCCACCGCGGCCGGGAAGTCGAGCTGTGTTGCTGCTGGTTTTTACACTCTCCGTTTCCCAGTGCACAATTCTTTCACAGACTATATTTCTACCTCTTAATTTCTGGTCTTTTTAATGTTAAGTTAAGGGTAATTTAGCTTTTTTCTGATGGAAACCATCATCCTGTCCCTCGTTCTGTGGTTTTGCCAGCGTTGCTTTATTGCTCCTTACACAATCTCTTTCAAAAGCTCTGTGATTTTATCTTGCTACTCAATAGCTCGAAGATGATGAAAGATTTCAGGTGGCTTGATGATGGGATAATTCCTCCTTGGTTCACAGCTGGAGGATGGCAGTGCCACCTCAGCCCGTAAACACACTTGGGGCTTCTGCACGTTCTGCTGCTGGTGCTGACAGAGGCCATTTGCAAAATGGTTTTTCTCTTTTCTTTGTGCCTGGATAATGTCATTTTGGTCTGCGGGGGCCTTTTTTCACAAGTTCCACTGCAGCAGGTAAAACCGATGGTCACATTCCCATTTCCATCCCACTGGGTTCTTGGCAGATGAAACCTGTCCCTTGTGATAGTTTCCTTCACAGCCGCTTTGTTCTCAGAAATGCCTCTTGGACTCTAATACTTGAAAAGTACAGGTAGCTGTGGGTGCTCCGTCCTCTTGTAAAGCTGCATGCATGGAATTCCCTCCCAGAATATTGCAACCTATTGGTTATTAAATATTCAGCTGTACAAATATTGACCAGCCAGAGAAGATCCATTCTGTGGACGAGATGAATTTTTCCATCCTGAGCTCATTTGAGGAGCCTTCAAAAATGTTTGCTCTCTGATACTTCCCACTAATGTGGATGATGTAAAGTTTATAATTTATGGAACTACCTGAAAGGAACCGGCAATTTTAGGACCTTTTCTCATCTCTTTCCTATATATGATGCCCAGCTGAATCATTCATGGTTTGATGCTTTGTACCACTGCTGTTTGCAGATCAGACCAGAGTAAGGACGTTTATTACCCCAGGTGGCCTGCAGAGGGTCTGGATGTTTTGCCACCATGAGCTGCTCGTTCTTAAGCTCAGCACATGCCTCGTTTCAAGCGCAGCCGACGTTCTTTCTCTCTCTGTTATTGTTCTTCTTTTAATCAGGCCTCCGTGATACATATCAAAGAAGTGACGGCCTCACATCAGAATGAGGACAAACTCTGCGAGCAGCCCACGCTGGATTTTAGCAAAACTGGGAGACTTTTACAACAGGCGGGAGCTGCGGCTTTCAGACCTGGGGAAAATGTATTCTCACTTTTGTGTCTGTGCACCGAAAAACGGAAACATTTCCCCTTAATTCAAAGTTGTTCTGATGCTGTGCCCCAGGGAAGCGCTGCCGTTTATTCTCTTGAGCTGTTAAATTATCTCTTCCCGTCACTCTCACCAGGAGGGAGGATCTGTCTTCACCTGGGAGTCTGTGCTCGCTCTTCATTCCTGCTTCATCTCATGATGTTCTGGTGAAATCACCAGAGCTTCTAAAGAAATTTCTATTAGACCCAGCAAAGGAAACGGGGACTGTAAAGGCAGCAGTGAGCTCGCCTGTGGAGTTTCAAACCTCTCCCCTCTCCCGGCCCACAGCTTTGTGCAGGATAACCTGGACCTTCCGTGCCGGCAGGTGGGTGGGGACGATGCCTGATGCTCAGAGCCCGAGAGCTGCGCGCTGCCTTTCTCCTTTGGGTGGGACAGCCAGGGGTCAGGCTGTTGTGCCCGACAGCTGACCGGCAGGTCCCGGGCTGCTCACTGCTGCCGGTGATCGTTTCTATCGCTTCCTGAGCCCGAATCAGAGCGCTGTCCCTCTGGGATTGCCCCAGGCTCCTACAGCGGGAAGTTAATTGGGTTGGGATCGGATTTTTTGTTGGTACCAAAACGGAACAACGTTTTCCATGTTGCTGATGGCAGCTGGAGGGCACAGTAAGAGCATCCGCCAGCAAGGTCCTGCCTCTCGTGGGTTTAGGTGCCTCAGTCCATCTGGGGTAAGCAGCCTCAGATCCCTCCCGGCTGCGGACATCTGCAGCTGTCCCGTCACCTTCGCGGCTTTCGTCGCTGCAGCGTCCAGTGAGCTGGAACACGGGGGTGGGAATCCCAGCCTGCAGAGGCCCTGGTCGCACATTGTACTTTCTGTTTCTACGACTGTCGTGTTGTCTGAAGGAAAGGCCTCTGCTTTCTTGAGGTGTTTCACGGGGAGGAAGGTCATGCTGCTGGGCTGAGCTCTGCGGAGGATGGACACACACCTCGGGGCAGCCTGTGTGGTCTCTGCGTGCCGGGGCCGGTGGGAAGGGGCTGGTACTCGCTCCCTGGAGTACCCTCTGTGCCCACAAGTGGACAAAGGAATCGCTCGGGGAGCACTGAAGCCAACGCACAGGAGCGTGTGTGCACATTTCTTTTTGCCTAAGGTTGTTCTGCAGGTCTTGTTCTAACACGTACCTCAATTTTCTTCTCAGAGCTTTAATAGGAACATCAGATAAGTACCCGAATTGCAACATGTTGTGCTCATAAAATTAAGGCTTGTTATGCTGATTAGTGCCTAACAAAATGCATGCAAATAAAAGTGCAAGGTGTACTCACTACTCTTCATGTCGCTGGAGTCCCACTTTGAGCTTCTACCCCTGCCACTGCACTGTCTGTATTTCTCACTCCTGCTTTGCAAAAGTTTTAATTTTCTAGCTCTGTTCCTCCACATAGGTTTGTCGTGTCGTTGTTTTTCCCACAAAGCTGCTCTCTGAGTAAGCGATCGCTGGTGATAACCCAGGCGCAGATTCGGTAGATAGAAAATGGGGAAAGGGGAGAATACTTAAACTGGCACTTTTTTCCAGAAACCATCTGAATTCGGTCTCCTTTTTGCCCGTAATGAGCACTAGCACCAGGTTTAAGTAGGTGGTTTTTTTAAGTTTAGTGGTGGTTTGTATTTATTTTGTCACATACTGTAACGTGTAGCAAATAAATGTTGTTATGAAGCGTATTTGCACTGTACATGCAGGGAGCGTTCTAAGAACAGCTCGTTAAGAAAGGAGCAGTTGTTAGGGGAGGAGGAAGCCAGTGCGATCCGTGCTGAGCGCTAAGAGTAGTGACACGAATATTATCCTAATATTTCTCCTAATTGCTCACAAATTTCTGTTTATTTCTCTGTGCGGTTATAGGATATCGGTGTCAGCAGTTAAACCAGAATTGCACAGGCTGTTACATCACCCAGGTCCCGATCTCTGCGTGCCTGCACCGCGGGGCTGCTTTCCCAGGGAGCTGCCTCGCTGCGGGTGGATTCTCCTTCCCATGGCACGCTCCTCAGGTTCCACTCTGCTTTGCTCTCGCAAGGATTGGGTTCTGGGGAATTGCTTCTGCAAGGCTAGATGCAGAGAGGCTAGATGATCGGATAACCATCAGTCCAGATGCCAGAAGAGCGGTGTGTGTTTGGAAGGAAGGACATGGTCAAGGAGCAGGGTCAGTGGTCCCCAGAGCTACTGGGGTGGTGCTGAGCCACGAGCACCAGCACAGGCAGCCCGCTCCTCCGAGAACATTCTCTCTGACCTGGCTGAGAGCTGCTGTAAGGCCAGAGGTCGGGTGATGGGCTGTAAACCATGCTGTAAAAGCCAGGAAGCATGAACTTGGCAGGAACATTGTTGAGATTAACTTGTCAGGCTCTCTGAGGAGGTGCGAGGAGCAGGGCTCCTGTTTTGGGAGGATTCTGTAATTTGGGCTGTTACAGTCTCCTGAGTAGAGAGGTCTCAGAAGGAATTGTCACAGCCTCCAAGAGGAGTAAAACCAGTGGAGCAATTAGGGAGGGCAGGTTCAGGGGACAGCTACTGGTGCAGAGACCAGAGCCATTTGATGCTGCAGGTCTAAAGATGAAGCAGATGACTTTGCAGCGGGCGGGAGGTGGGGTGTCCTTGCAGATGCCATCCACGCTGCCCAGCACGGCCTCGCTGCGTGCCAGCTCAGGGCTCCCAGGGTGGGTGGGCGTGTAAGGTAGCCCATGGAGACCGGCCAGTTCCTCAGGCCCCCTCCAGAGACACTGGTTGGAAAGAAAAGTACTTCTTCCTATTTTTCTGTTCTTTTCAAATACTAATCACGCTGGCTGAGAGCCTGGCACAAGGCAATGCAGTGAATCACCAGCAGGGATCTGCTCAGTGCTAGGGCGCTCAGGATTGCCGTTCCCACGGCTCCCGCTCGGGCTGCGTTTCCCAACCTTCTCCCGCGGTGATGCCTTCTTCAGAGCGCGGAACAGAAGGCGGGACTGTAAAACCGAGGGAGAGACATTTTGGGCAGTGATGCTCCTTTTGAGCTTAGCAGATGGGTTGAGAAATGCAAGGGGTAAAGGGGGTGGGAGAGGACTGGTGGGTGGCAGGAGCCCTCTGCACGCCTGCCGGGTGGAAGCCCTGCGTTGGTTCAGCCTTTCAGCCCATGGGCTTCCGCAGGGCCCATCTTTACCAGCCCTGACAGAAGGGAGAAGCACTGCTGGGGAGCGGGCAGAGGTGACCCTGGGGCCGATTAGCAACTCTCTGGGACATAAAGGAGGGAAACACGGCTATAATTAAAGAGCAAAAGCTCCATCCCCAACTTCTGCGGCATTTGCAGCCTGGCCACTGCCAGCAGTCCCTCTGCGGTGTCTTCCGTAGGCAGCCCCTCACATAGGCTTGGGAATCTTTTCTCTTGGGTGTCTTTTTTTTTTTTCTCTCACTGCGTTTTGTAAAATCTGGGTTTGAATCTACCCATGTCCGCTGTGCGCTG
>JAVSBS010008941.1:19559-30164 GCA_033124195.1 Coracias cyanogaster | reverse complement strand
TTTCTCTTGGGTGTCTTTTTTTTTTTTTCTCTCACTGAGTTTTGTAAAATCTGGTTTTGAATCTACCCGTGTCCTCTGTGCGATGTTTGCCTGTCTGTCCGCGGGCGTGAGGAGCGCCCTGGGGTGGCATGGGCGGGTAGGACACAGCTCCGGAGCGCAAGGGATGGTGGTGACTGGGAGAAGCAGCCTGTGAATTCCTGCTGTAAGAGCATCTCGGGGCAGTTTGGTTCATACTCCAGCTTCAGGAATTTCCTCTACAGCACAGACAGCTGCGATCGCAAATCCTCCTCTAACAGCGCTTTTACCCACTCGGTACCCACGGTGGGCCCGGGCAGGTAGCTCATTCGGGTCATTAATTGTACATCATTTGAGTTCTGCCCTCGGGGGTGTTTTGGCACCGAGAGCTGAAAATTTCCATCTTATGTTCCATGATAAAAAATTGTAGTGACTCCTTAGAGAGATTTCTTTCAAGGGGCTTTCTGGGCAACCGTCAGTTCCTGCAAGCCGCCCTGGCTTTCCCTGGTGGAAGGTAACCCCAGGAACGAGCAGGGCTTTCACTGCTGGTTTTCCCGTTGCAGGGACCACTGGGGCATTGTGCTTGGTAGCGTCTTCTCCAGCATTTTACCCAGTCAGTCTTAAATAGAGAATATGTCACTGAAAAGTTGTGAGGTCTGCGCATTGTCTGACATGTTATTGTGTATTCCCCAGATAAGGCTCGGTATTTGTAACCAATTAAAACAAAATGTTGGCTAAAGGAAATTTCTCCCAGACATGACTTCCTGGTTGCATCAGAGAGAAGCAAAGATTTATTAGCATTTATTTTGGTTTTTTTTTTTCTTCTTTTTTTTTTTTTTTCCTCAAGATTACCAATCACGGTAGAGATTAACTCAGGTAACAGTGATTAGGCACAGAAATTCAGAGGGAAGCAGCAGAGGGGCCATCCAGAGAGCTCTGCTGAGCCCCTGGAGTGAGCAGCGGTGAGTCACTTGGTTGCTCTTGCTGGTCGCGGAGCCGCAGTGGGACACGCTCCGCGTGGTCCAAGGGCCACCAAGGAGGTCCTGCAGAGGAAGGTACTGCTCTGCCCATCAGTCCTCAGACTTCCTGAAACTCCCTGTGGAAAGATGAAGGGAAGCAGGGATTTCTCTGAAGAAGTGTTACCTCATTTGGCAGTTTTAATCTTTTTGTTACTTCGTAATTACAGACCGTGCAGCTCTCAGTGGATGAGATTTTTTTCCCCATCATTCTGGAGAGGTCAGAACAGTGTCAGACGTAACAGTGCGTGCGTCTGCAGCTTTATCCCATGGGATGCACAGACCTGCTCCTACTCTCAACTGCCTAAGTGGAAATCACTCTTTAAATCTAGTGACTGTAGCACCATAAATCAAATACAGATGAACTTAGAATCTGCGTTGATGAGTATCGATATTTACAATGAAATTTTAAAATTAGGATAGCACATAGTGCCTTTTTATTTTACCTCCCAAGCATTAGCACGCATGGGACTGTTGCAAGTCAGGAGATTTGATCAAAGGAGTACACTTTTGCGGAGGAGTTTGCAAAGCCTATTAATTTTTAAAAACTGTGTCTCACCTACACTGATCTTACCAAAAACTGTTACTCATTACACAAAGGCCTTCTGAATTCACAGCCTTTGTTTCCAGCACCAGGAGGGTCTGGGCAGTGTTCTTGCTTTCTACGTTGCTGGCTTCAGGCCAGTTGCAGCCAGTACTTGGATGACCAACCACCAGTCTGTGATGGAAACCAGCATATCTGGGAGGCAGACCACATCTTTAACTAAGATTAACAGCCCTGTAACTTCCTGGGTAAGAAGGAATAAATGGAAGCCTCAAAGCAGGATCGTTTTCCGTCTTTAAAAAAACAAAAAACAGAAGTGGAAGAGAGCCTTTCCTGTTCATTTTCAGGCCTTGTCTGAGATGCTGTCAGGACCTGGGGCCTTACCCATTCTCATCGTTTTTATGGCTTCGGACACTTCCTCCATGGTTGCTCCTCTCTCCAATGTTTTATTCCCTTCCAGGCAGAGCTTCATGCTTTCAGCACCTCCTGAAACCACAGCCATGAAATCAGACATGGAGAAGATCTTTTGGTCACTCCTCATCTTTTGCTACTTTAGGATTTTGCAGCTAATACCCCTTATATTTTAAATGTCTTGAGTGTTCCAGCTATTTTACCCTGCTTTAACCATTTTTCCCTTTAATACCAGTTACATTTCCAACATTTGGATTCATTCCAGAACTATGGACTTCTCTAGTTCCCTGAATGCTTTGAATTGAGCATTATTTTTGCTTTCCCCCTTCCTTTCCTCTTTCTAAATGAAACTCTTCGTAACAGCCTCTTAATTCGAGTCACTTGTGAAAACACCACCGTGTCGATGTGTTACTGGATAAGGACAAATGTCAGAGAGAACTTAAACACGACTGGGAAAAAGTAGAAAAAATAACTGCAGATTTTGACATGAGGAAGGAAATTCTCAGATCCCTTCCTGCTGTTCAGAGAGAACAGTGAATGGGAGGGTGTACTCATTGCAGTTTTTACCTTGGCTTTCACAAGAGTTGCCAGACTGGGACTGGGAAGATGAAGAGCGGGAGAGGCAGGACTTGCCCCCTCCTCCTCCACCACTGCCACCTCCTCCACCTGAGGTTTTACCAGAGGCTCCACCTCCCATTCCTCCTCCACTCCCTCCACCTCCGGAAGAGGAACTTCTTCCATAGGATCCTCCAATTTTTCCTCCACCGCTTCCTCCACCTGAGGTCCAACTACTTCCTCCTCCACTGCTTCCTCCTCCGGAAGACCAGCAAGTTCCTCCATGACCTCCTCCTCCAGAAGATCCACCACCAGCTCCTCCCTGTGAGATGCTGCAAGGAGGAGAGGGCATGTATGTGTAAGATTTACAGCAACATGAGCAGTGCCTGGCATCCTCTCAGCTCTATCAAGGCCACCTTCTGACTCCCTCTGAGCTCCTCGTATGACTGAGGAAATGCTGTTGAGTAAAACATGCTCTAGAGAACTAGTTCTAAACGATCCTAATTAAGGCTAAATTAACTGATCTGCACAGAAGGCGGCAGATAATGGATAGCTTTGGAGTCTTTCAAAATAGGTACCTGGAGTGTTTGTAGAAGCCATTTGTTTTCTTCCTTACCTTTCATTTTCATACATAACTGAACTTCCTCCTTGTATTCAGGAGAAATGGCCAATTAAAGTCCAAAATACTCTTGTAAAACTTTTTGTCCGGTCCATGAGATGTACAGACTAATCCAACTTTGTACACTGCCAGCTAAGGGTTAGCTTCTGTCTGAATTCTTGTGATTGTTGTAAAGAAGTTGATGATTAATTAGTTGCACTAGTTCCTAACAGAAATATTGGTACTTCCATCTTCACCTCTTCACAAAGCTGGCGTGTTAATGAATCTGAATGTACATACCTGATATCTTGGTGTCCCTCCTGCAGCAGCGCCCGGTACTGAGCAATCTCCTGTTCCAGGCGGGTCTTGATGCCCAGCAGCATCTTGTACTCCTGGTTCTGACTCTCCATCTCGCAGCGGATGCTGGCCAGCTCCTCCTCCAAGGGGCTGATCATGGCCTGGATCTGCTGCAGCTGCATGTTGTAGCGACGTTCTGTGTCTTGCAGGTTGGATTGCAAAGACTGTCCCTGAGGAGGGAAGAAGAACCACTGTGTTTATGGGAACATGACACGTTGTGGGAGTGTGGCAGGATCAGATCATCCTTGTGCCCAAAGCTCTTACATGGTGTCACATGCACCAAGCACCTTCCTTAATGGAGAGCTACCCATAGCTGCTCTGCTGCAGGTCAGAGGATCAGAAGCAACCGTTACCTACCATGCTGATTTGAGACTGCAGCTCAATTTCCAGGCTCTGATATTCACGTTTCAGCTCTGAGATCTGTTGGTTGCTCGATTCCACTTCCTGGCCACTTGAGTGGACTTGTTGACTCACTTCCTCCATCTGAAAAATTAGTATGTAGAATTGGAGATTTTGAGTGTAACGATCTCCGCGTGGCAGTTTGTCAACACAAGTTGCAGCCAGGCCAGTTTAAGACGGGGCTGTTTACACTGGTTTCTACGGCTCTGCCAGTGCAGTTCAAGCCCACTGGTGATTTCCTTTATTTTAATCAAAGGGATTCTACCATTACATCCTAAGAGCAATGGATGTTGTCCTTCAAAGTGTCATTCATCTACAAGACGTTCCTACCAGAAGTTGGTATTGCTTTTCTTTTGCAATGAGAACATTCGAATTAGAACCATTTACCTTTGCTTCATACCATTCTTCAACCTCTTCACGGTTTCTCTGAATAATATTTTCATATTCTTTTCTCATGTCATTCAGTTTTTTCAGCAGATCCTCTCCTGGAGCAGCATTCACCTCCACGTTCACGTCACCACTGGACTGTGTTCCCAGCGATTTCATTTCCTGCAAAGTAAACCCCAGCCCGAGGCAAATAAATAAAAATGGTGACATTTGCAAGAGTTTTGAAGTCAGTTTACTTGCTCTGACATCATAAACCATCCTGGATCCCTTCAACAACATAGAGATACGTGTGTTGAGTTTTTTCTTGTGGCAACTATTTGGCCTTGACTTCCCAGCCATTGCTTTTTGGGGGGACCTGTGCTCGGGGATGCCCTGGAACCACCTGGGCCTGGCACTCAGCCCATCTCTGGTGGCCTCTTGCTGAGCTGCCGCACGCGAGGAGAGCGGGGAGGACCATTTAGTGCAGAGGACCCTACCTGTGAAACCTGCCCCCGTTTCCCTTTGTGTCAGGATTTGTGCTTCCCAGCACAGTTTGCATTTCAAGGAGCTGGCTCTTACCTCCTCATGGTTCTTCTTGAGGTCAATCATCTCCACCCTTAGAGACTCAAACTGCATCTCCAGGTCAGACCTGCTCAGAGTCAGATCATCCAGCAAGGGTCGCAAGCTGTTAATGTCGGCCTCCACATTCTGCCGGAGCCCAGACTCTGTCTCGTACCTGCCAGGGACAGAGCAGAAAGGTCAGCCCTGGCCTGGGGCTCTCAGTCCTCCTCCTGCTGACTTTCTGTCTGAAAAAGCTCCCGTATTCCAGTGTCTGTATTCCAGCAGACACGCTGTCGCAGCGTCTGCTCTCGTGCCTGTGCTTCACAGCACACAGCATCTCTCAACCAGCAGCCAGGACTTAAAGTTTCATATTAAATTAACGTTAAAATGTGTTCTGTGGTCTTTTTCATTGCCTCTTCTAACCATGGACTTTGTGCAGGTTTCATCTCTCTGTTTCATCTGACTTCCAGTGGGAGATAATCATAATTTTTCTTCCCTTAATAAAGCTTTTTTAAGGATTGACTCCACAGCCATCAGGAGCATTCCCACTGAAATTATTACAGAAATAATGAAGAATTTTGGAGCGTTACAAATTATTTCAGTTGTGCTGCCATGGAACCAGGAGGAAGCCCAGCCTGGGTTGATTGGTATTTCTTAGTGGAGTGAATTTATGAAACTAAGTTGAGGAAAGCAGGAGAAAGGAAGTCAGTGCCTGGCAAAGAGGGATAAATATTTACTTGATCCTGAAGTCTTCTGCAGTCATCCTTGTGTTATCCAGGTCCAAAAGTACCTTGTGGGTTTCCACAGCCGCAGTCACAATCTAGAAGAGAAGACAATCTGCTGAGGAAGACTTTCCCTGTGAATCTCTCAGGTTTGCTCGAGGGACAGAAACGTGAACGCAATCGTCTTCTCGTAAGCCCCGGGTGTCTGGGGGGATCAGCGTTTCCTACACACAGGGGCTGCAGAGGCCATCTGCAGTGCAAAACAGAGAGGTGCCTGCGTGAAAACAGCAACTTTTGGGAGAACAGGACTCCTGTCCAGAGCCTGGGTGTAAGCACCACAGCTCAGTCTCACCTTCCATGCCAACAGGCCAAGGGCTGTGCGCAGATACCAGTCTGGGGTGTGCAATGGGGGATGCATTGTCTCTCCACCACTAGTTGGAGATGGTTGGATGCATGCACAGAAGGCAGAATTTCAAGCCCAAGAGGCACTTGGTGAGTTTGGAAGTATTCATACCTCAAACATTCTAGTCAGTTGCAAAAAGTCTGTCAATGCTGAAACTTCTCCGACAAAGAATGTCCTACCTGATTTTGAAGATCTTCAATTTTTTCATAATAGTGGCTGTAGTCCTTTGAACCAGTAGGACCTTGCTTCTGGTACCACTCCCTGATTAATTGTTCAAGCTGAGTGTTTTCCCTTTCCAAGTTTCTGACCGTATCCAGGTAAGAAGCCAGGCGTTCATTAAGACTTTGCATGGTCAGCTTTTCATCATTGGAGAGAATTCCCACATTCCCACCATGAAAGCCACCACTGCCAAAGCTGCCACCACTGAAACCAGCACCACCTCCACCAAAGCTTCCTCCGTAACCACCACCAAACCCACTCCCACCTGATCCAAAGGCTACTCCCATGCTGCCCCAGCCCATTCCCCCTCTGTGACCACCACCGCTCATTCCCCCCCCATAATAACCACCACTCATTCCTCCTCCGTAACTACTGCGCCTCATCTTCCCATAACCACCACCGCCGGCTCTCCCACCATAGCTGCTTCTGGAACTTCCTCCACCACAACTGCTGCCAGAAAACCTGCCACCACCACCCGTCCTGGACGTGATTCTTCTTGAGGAGACAGAGGAACTCGTGCTGCCCCCTCCGCCACCCCCGCTGCTGGCACTGCCACCGCTGCTCCCTCGCAGGCAGCTCTTGGAGGTCTGCTTGGACCCACAGCTCATGGTGGCAGCAGCGAAGGGTTCAGTTAAAGCTCAGAGCTGGTCTTACAGTTGTTGTGGAATCATAGCTCCAACTCCCACCCTGCCTGGCCTGCATTTATACCTGAGGTAGTGGGTGTCACCGCCGAAGGGAGCACCCTCTTTCCATGTGCGTTCTCCTGCCAAGGGTAATTTGCCAAAAGGAGCTGCTTGACGGTGTCAGGAAGCTTAACCCATACACAAAGTGTTCATGACCGTTTGTTTATTAACACAAAACATGTAATTTCTGTTGGGTGGCTCTGAATTAGGTAGATCTTTTCTGAGATCTAGTCCACTGACTTACAGTCATCTGAATGAAACTCATCCCACTCAGCTCTGTCTGTCCGCATCTCTTTCCGCACAACAATAAACTCTTCTATTATGGGACAGCAACGAGCTCTCTCTCTTTTAGTGTCATCATCCTCATGCTCTTTCCCCTTTCAGGTATTTGTCAAGGAGTCCCAGCTGATCTCTTTATACTTCAGTGATATTTTAATAGGTTCTGGTTTACGGTTACCTGGTGCTGTAGGCTCCTTATTTTTAGCCCTTTATTGCCTTGTGCTTTGTGAAAACGTATTGCAGGATGTGTTTTGTAGGGACACTGAGCCACGCTGACAGCTTTGTGATTTCCCATAAAAACTTGAACATTGGCCCATATCACACGTGTCAGCAATTTATTCCAAACGTACATCTACAATTATGTTTTATAAGTAACAATTTAATTATGAAAAATTGTATGACAACAGCCAGAAAAGAGCTCTGTGTAAGAGTGCGAGGAAAGGAGCGTCACGGGGTGCGGCAGGGACTGAGCGCCGTGACGGGGGGTCGAGTGTCCTGGGAAGGGGTCCTGGCTCGGGGCTGCTCTCCCTCCACGTGTCTGTGGGTACAAGAGGCGATGTTCTCACTCCTGAGGGGATTTCAGGAGCGAGAAGACCCTGGAGGAGAAGGGTTGGAAGGGTTCGGTTCCTGGGTTTGGGATTAGGTCAATAAGCTGCTTGTCAAAGCGGCATTTTCCCTTCTCTGTTCTATTCATGGATGCAGCGTGACCTGAAGTAGGAGATATTTGTTGTCTTGCGTCTTCTTCTTTAAGATTGTGCCTGTTTCAGAGATACAGCAGTGGATAATTCAGCTGAGCCTCCGTCTCCTGAGCTCTTACAGCAACCTGAGCCTCACACATCTGAAATGTCTTTCCCCTCCCGCCTGTCCTCCTCCCCAGGCTCACCATCTTCAGCATTTCACAACCATTCCGTGTGGGGTGAACTAGCTGTGTGATGCCCAGCTTCCTGTGTTGCTCTGGGATCTCGCTCCTTTCCTGCTCAGCCTTTGTGGTGTTGGTTTGGTTGTTGCTAGTTTAGAGGTTTGTTTGTTATGGTTTATAGCAAGTGTTTGTGGAAACATCTTTTTATAAACGCCCCTCCCAGCACACCCGCGCCCACGCTGCAGGACACACCTCAAGTTTCATCTTCTGCTAGACTTCACTTCTGAGCCGTCCAAGGAAGCAAGGCCCTGTCGGGCTGTAGAAATGTAGATGGGTCACTACAGAACTTAGAATCCAAGTAATGACATTTTAGCTTGTTCCAGCGAGAAATCCTTTCCTCCTGAAGTGCACAAGATTCTCCTACACTAACAGCTACTTGAAACTCTTGGGTTACGTCCTGTGTGACTGTTGGCATCCCACTGCTGGCACCCAAGGGTGTCTCTGTGGGGGGAGGGTCCCTCTATGGAGGGACAAGGGTCCGTCTCTATGTTGTTCTGGGTAATCGTGCGGAAGGGTAGGGGTTTGTGTTTGGGTTCTTCTGGAAAGCTGTTTATTACATCACTTTTGTGAGTCATCCCTTTCAAGCGGTCTGAACTTTGTGTCTTTTGTTCACAAAAAGAGCACGTTTGGATAGTTGGAGTGTCAGTGAGGGTGCTCGAGTGCAACATGCTCCTCAGCTTCGTGTTTCACACAGGAAAGGAAGGTTTAATGCCTTTTCTTCCCTGGAATTGTGCAGGCTACATACCTCAAGGGTGAAGATTAGCTGCTCAAAACTGAAGAAGCCTGATGGATTCGATGTGTCTGAAATGAGTGGCCAGGGTCAGAAGTTATGGAACAAACAGCTCCTGAAAGGAAAGTTTCCTCTCAAGGTTTGCTGTGAGACAGAAGCTGGTTTACAAGTAGTAGTAGTAGTAGTAGTTTTCTCTGCAATTATGGCTCATAGGATTGTCCCGGCATTGGCAGGCGTGCTGAGCTAACTAGATGATCTTAGATAATGTTTCCAGCAAAATGGAGAGATAACGCTGCAGACGAGAACCTGGAGAGCCACAAGCCCATAATACAAGAGAGATTTCACTGATCTCTGCAGGAACTGCGGGGACCCCAGCAGTGTCTGTGCGATGGGAAGAGCTGGGGCTGGTGCTGCTTCTTGCAGCATCAAGGGGCTGCCCCACCAGCGCGTCAAGGCACGTCCACCCGAGGCTGGTGAGCCCTTTGCTGTCACACACCGTGGTGCAGAGTCTCGGGTCTGTTGGGTGTGAGTGTTAAAGGGCTCTTGGGGATTCTTATCTGCTTGAGAGACCTCTGAAAGGCTGCTCCAGAGGAGCTGCGAGCATCTGTGCCTCTCACACTAGTAGAAAAAGTCAAGTGTGAATTGAACCTCAAGGTGAGATTTAACACACGGGACTTGTTTTGGAACAGATTTTTGTTTTTATTTTGGCACGGGGCACAACAAATGGAGAGAGCCCAGAGTCACAATGTACCCTCCAAGCTGAGAGTTCAGTGGCATTCAGGAAAACCAGCCCTTGCGCCTTGACTGACAAGCTTCAGGTCACAGCCAAGGTAGGAGGAGGCTGAGGAAGATGCCCTGAGGGCAGATGGCACCATAATTGTTTGCAATGAGGCCTCTTCCCTTTTCCTGTGATGACGAAACTCTACCAAGCTCCTGCCCAGAGAAGGAGGGAGGACTATTTAAGCCCGCAAGGCTCGCCCAGTGTGGGCAAGGATTCACCCAGTGCGCCCAAGCGGCAGAATTCTCCCGTGCTCGGCTGCAGTACTGACTGTGTCAGAAGCCCTTCTCCTTGGGGGTGTGTGGCAGCAGTGGGGGGCGAGGCTGAACCGGCAACTCCCGTCAGCTCCCCCGGCACCACCTGCGCTGAGCTCTGCGTTTACAGCCTCCCTTGGGCTGGTGGTTTGGGGAGAAGCACATTTGTGGGGTATGACAGGGACGGGGCTGTGACCCGGCTTTTCGGTGCTTCAGTGGTCATCAGTCCCCTTCCATCCTTCCTACTGCTGGTCAAGCCTTGCCAAGGGAATTCAGGTTGCTTGTGTTGCTACGGAGAGAAAAACTGTGGAAGATCTATCTGGGGAATATGGCTCGTTCTCGTAGTTATACATGATAAACTCATCTCCATTATATAAGCATTAAGCAATTTTATTAAATAAAAAATCCCAGGTGGTCCCATAGAACAATATTTCTCCATAGTAAAGAGGGAACCCAGTCCCTGGAGTACGACTGTGTTGGGGATAGAACCTGTTCTCATTCTGAGGGTGTATGCTGCTCTTGCTTCCATCAAGGGACAGCTGCCTGACACTTCCCATGAAACTCTTCTCCTCTCCACTGAAATTTAAATCATGAGGGTTTTTTTCTGATGCTGGTAAAAAGATAGGTGTTTGAAAACTGAAAGATCTGAGAAAATTTGATTCGGATTAGCTGAAACATGGAATCATGTTTGGGTTAGAAGGGACCTTAAAGATCATCTGGTTCCAACCCCCCTGCCATGGCAGGGACACCTCCCACTAGACCAGGTTGCTCCAAGCCCCGTCCAACCTGGCCTTGA
>JAVSBS010008941.1:0-12611 GCA_033124195.1 Coracias cyanogaster | reverse complement strand
GGCCTGTCCTAATGTGGTGTTGCAGGGAGATGTTTCTGAAGTCTCTGTAATTAGTGCACAGAGACTCAGGCCACAAGTAAGATGTAAAGGGGTGGGGAGGAGGCACCGGAGGCCATCGGCTCGAGGGACACTCACTTCACACGGAAGTCATCCGCAGCCATCCTGCTGTTATCAATGTCCAGAATGATCTTGTTGTTATCGATGGTTGCACAGACAATCTGGAAAAGAGCAGACCATGAGAGACGCCTCACTTCTCTCTGCTGTTATACTCCCCAGGTCTATCTGCAGTTAGGTGGCAACTCCTCACAATTCCTTCCTCTGTTACCTTCTTACTTAAGTAACCTCGTTTCTTGAGCAGAGCAGGGCAGGAGGCAGCGTTGCCTCCTTTACTTGTGGTCAGTAAAGAAAAGAGGTCAACTGTGCAGAGGTTGGGAGTTAAAGAGTTGTGAGGTGGGACTTCCCAGCTTCAAGAGCTCAAGGCAAGTTCCAAAGATGCTTCACAAGGAAGCAAACCTAAAGAGCCTTCCTTAAGATGTTAAGTCTTATCTGACATTCGAGCTGGTGTGTTCTGGGCTTGCGGCTTAAGGATCTTCAGGGAAGGTAGTTGGAAGTTCTCTTTAAGCCTTAAGATCAGCCATAGCTTTCATTGTGGACAAATCAGGATGAAGCTGTTTGTGCCACTGTAGCAATCAATTTCAAATACTCCCAATTTCTAACACTTCGTGTCTGATTCAGCGTTTGACAGGTAGGATCTGTTCTTGTCTGCGGTTCTCTTTGCTTTGCTTTTCCTACTGGGCTGGCACCGCTGCGTTTCCTCAGAGCACCCTTGGTAATGTCCTGGTTGTAATTGTATAGTCGAACCCCAGCGTAACAAAACGTCCTTTTCCTTTTAAAGAATATTATCCCACCCGTCCCCCTTGCAGCGTGTGCCTTCGATCTGCACCCACGCGCAATGTGTCCCGGGGAACTCGCCAAGCTTGGTGTTTGTGAAGACATTTAGCAGCACCAAAGTGACCTCTAACGATTGCAGCAGGTTCTAAATACAAATTCAGAAATAAGCTTTAAATAGGGAAGAGACGAGTGAAAAAGGGCATTACCTGATTTTGAAGATCTTCAATTTCTTTGTAATAGCAGCTGTAGTCGCGGGGCTCGCAGGAGAGGCCCTGTGTCGCGTACCACTCCCGGATTCTGCACTCCAGCTCAGCGTTTTCCTTCTCCAAGCACTTCACCTTGTCCAGATAGGAAGCCAGGCGGTCATTGAGATTTTGCATGGTGACCTTCTCATCGCAGGACGAAAGCAAACAGTCGCCAACAAGACCACCACCAACAACCACACCACCTCCAAGGCCAAAACCAAGGCCGTTGCCATAGCAGTTGCCACCTCCATAGCTCCCACCAGCCAAGCTACCAACACTCAGTCCCCCTCCATAATTCACTCCACTGCAGTAACTCCTTCCAGAAAAACCTCTGCCACTGCCTATCCCATAGGAAGAAATCCGTGCTCCACCACCACCACCAATGATACAGCTGCCACCACTGCTCCTGCCTTTGCTAGACACAGTAACAGTCTCCTTAATATTGCAACTCATGGCGACAGCAGCTGGAAATGCAAGCAGAAGCCCAAAGCAAGATGCACAGCTTGATATTAAATCAGACTGCGAGTTGTCCGCTGCGGTGAAACCCTATTTATACCTTCCACAGTGGGTGTCACCACCGCCGCTTCTTCCCATAAGGCTGGCTACTCTAGCCATCGGTGCCAAGAATAATTTCTCAAAGGGAAGTTTCCTTTCAAGAATCCTGGTAGACAAGGAAGATACTTTACATGTCTCTTGCTAATTTCAAAAATACATTAGCAATAATGTTTTATGAATCATCAGCTTTTTGTTTATGATGCAAACTTTACAACATTAAGCCAGGAAAAACACTGTCCTAAATTATATACCAGGAAGAAATCATTAAAGGTTATTGCATCAAAGGGCTCTTTATCTCTCATTAATTTATTTTCATTTTATTTTGAGTTGAACAAGCAGTTTTCATGCAAGGTGCTGATGTTGGAATATGTAAGATGAAAAAGAAAGAATAAATACAAGTTTGACTCTCGAATGATGTATGAGGAATGATGTAAGAACTTTGAGGAAAGATCAGAGACACAGAAAACTCTCCACTGGCAAAATGACAACTCCAGAACACTCTGCTGCAGGATGAGCGAGACCGTGGAGTGATCTCACAATGGACATGGCCGAAAGGTTCTCCATACGTGACCGTGGCTCCCCAGTAATTGACAGAGGATTTGTTTCTTTATGTGGAGAGCATAAAGAAAGGTAAAAGCACTTGCAATATTTCCTGCTGTTCAGTGAAGGTCTTGCTGCAGTTTTGCTCGTTATGGACAGAGCCTGCCGCTGGGGAAGGGGGGGTGTTCTGCAGCAGTGAATGCGGGTGGAAACATCTGATGGGCAATTTCTCTGTCAAGATGTGCTGCGTTCGACTGGCCTGGGAGACAGGCAGAAGTGCTGATCCAGCCGGCAGAGCAGCCCTTGCCCAACGCTGCTCGGCACTGGCTGGGTGCAGATGGATTAAGTTCAAAGTAGAGGTTCTTCTCTATCATTAGTGTTTCTAAATCTTAGCTAGGCAGAGAGATTAAAAGGCAACAATCTTTACCCTCTTCTGACATCAAAATCCAGGCTAAGCTCATTTTCCTGAGGTGTTTTGCTAAGGCTCCCTCTCTCTCTAGGGAGAACCTGTTTCCACTGGCCGTTGAGGAAGAGCCAGGCGTTCTCCAGCTTTCTGAAACGAAGAAATTCTCCAAGCCCGCTTCACCAGGGAACAAGGGAGCTTAAACTCCTGCTCAGGTCCTCACTCCGTGTCAGGGCTGTGCATTAGACTAGCTATTACTATGGCAAGTAAATAATCTCACTTAGTGAAGGACGGAAGTGTCCCAGTATTCATGGATTTGCCCATCATTTTGTTGCTCTTATTCTCCTTACTTCTTCTAAAAAGATGCCTCCTCTTATCTCTGCGTCCTTGGATGTTACTTATCTAGTACGATGAGCCAGCAGCATTCCGGTGATATCTGCAGCAGTCTGGAGACAGAGGTGTGGAGAGACCTGCTCCAAGTGATTGACTCAAAGACAAAGCGCACGCCCGTGGCAGAGTCTGCAGCTGAGCCCAGGTCTCTTGGACCAGACTGCAGCACCTGCCTGTCAGCTTGCCCTTCCTCCCGAGGTGTGCTCCCCTCAGCCCCTGAACACGAAGGAGCAGAGCTCACAATAGGTGAAAGCTCGAATGAAGTTACCATGTATTGGAAGGAATACCTGGATTTCATTACCGGGGCTGGAGAACGTAATTGGAGTCAGGGTGTGGTGGTAAGAATGAACCGAAACTGATGTAATACTGCATCGCTTGAAGCTTGGCCTGGCCTGCCTGTGATTCCTCAGGAGTTTCCCAATAGCTGTCTGCAGCAAGCATCTTTCTGGTGTGAGCACGCATTCCTCCCCCTGCTCCACAGTTATCATTTGAGTGCATCAGAGCAGTGCAGCAGAACCACGGGATGACTTACTGCTTTGTGGGAGTGGAGGGTGTCTACAAGCCCAGCACGGTAATTACTCAGAGAGCTCCCACTCTTCTGAGATACCCTGGTCCCCCGTGGGCCTGGAGCTTTATCCAGGAGACCCACCACTTTCTGCTGCGGTCTTCAGCAGGTGCCTCTGCCCAGGCTCCTCGCCCGGCACATGCTCGCCCTCCGTCCTGCTGCATTTCCTTTTTGTCTTCAGGAAATGGGTGCTCTAGTTAAGCTAAATAACATTAAATGGTTGTTCTGAAGACCTTAAAAAAAAATAACTTAAGCTTTCTCTCCTGTTTTCCTTCAGTTATTTGAACTCATAAGCTTCCCGAGTCTGTCTCATTAGCACAAAGAAATATGGAAATCTCATGGAAATGTAGTTTCCAGACCAAGGTTCTTAGCTCCGTAATTTGAAGCTCTTTAATATATGGTTTGTTTCCAGGGTGGTTTCTGCTGGGGAATTGTTTAGCACAAGCGACCTTCTCAAGCTTTCCAGACGCATCCCAGCTTGCAGGTCCACAAACAACGTCACAGTGTCTCAGGAGCTGAGGCTGTCCATCCCCGGGGGCTTTCCAGGGGCATGTTCATAAAGCCCGGATCATTAGAGTCCTGCTGGCCATGTCATTAGGGCTCTTTCACCTCTCAGGAATTTAGGACAGGTCCTTTGTGAAAGTGCATGCTCTGTGCTGCCGGACCTGTGGGGAGGGTGGGAAGGCCTTTGGGAAGGGCCCCACATGTGCACTGAGCAAGGCAGGAGGAGACAATGGGAAAGGAAAAGGGAACGATTTGCTCTCTGAATTCTCAGCCAGAGCCCTGAGAACCACTGGGATACACACAGAGGAGTCCCACCAGTGGGAATTTGCCATTATAACCAAATAAATATATATATTTATCTGTTCAAAGCACTGGCCTTACACATCTACCAAGATATTTCTGCATCAAGTCTGGGACTTTCTGTAGGGCTGGAATTAATCTTTAAAGAAGACTCAATTTAGAGTCTTGGTCTAAAAACTTCTACCTATGGCCGCTCTTCTGGTTAATTATTGCAGTTGTTCCAGTGCTGCATGTTCTTGTTGTGCCCTAGCCCCTGGATACTGTTGGATTTAGTGTCTGGTAGATTAAATAAAAGAAATACCGTGGAGACATCCTCTCTCCATGGTCTTTTACAGGAGAAGAAGGACATCTTTCACCTGCTCCTTGATAGATCAATGATTGAGCTTCTTCAGACACTTGTTACCTACGGGCCTTGGAGACGCTGCCTTCCTGGAAGGTTTCAGGTTGTGTTAAGTCTGTTTCTGTAGCAACAGAGAAACCGGTGTCTGCACAAAAGAACTGAGGCTAGAAAAGCGTGCCATGTGGTACCGCGTACTTGGTCTTGAAATGTTTCTCTCTTTGTACCCTTTCTCCTCCTCCCCTGAGGCTGGCTGTTCCATAACCTCTACTTTTGGCAGAAAAGGAGTAACCAGGAGTTTTGCTTTGCCAGGTCGTCTCCTAGGTGAACATGACTCTTTCTGTAGCAGCCACATCGCGGGTTACCAGCAATAACACCAGCCGTGTCCAGCGCTGCTGGTTTGGCTGCGGAGCTGCAGAGGCCACATAAAGCCAACCACTGCTTGGTTTTCTGGGCCGACAGACAATTTAATCTTCAAAACACCCTGCAGCTCATAATGGCTTTTAATTGCAAATTCTCCCACCCTGCCCTCCCAGTTCTCCAAAGAAGGTGTGTTTAGTGTAAGGATGATCTTTCAGCAGTTCCTGATGTTCAGGTTGAAACTCTCTGAAATTGGATGACCAGTAAATGACTCAGTCACTATGTGAGCATAGATAGGAAATAAACCTTTTGCCCTTAAGTCCTTTTCCCAATGGGAAGATTCCTGCAGAATGAAGGGGTAGGTCGGAATATAAACCATGTCAGCAGAAAAGGAATCAATTGTGGAGGTCAGGATTTCTTCAACCTCATCACAGTCCCCAGGCTGGCTGATGAACTACAAGCAGAGACAGCCCAGAAGTGTCAGCACCAGAGTGGGGCTGAGGCAATCTGTCTCCAGAGGTTCCACCACTGACTTTCAGGACTTCTCTAAAATTGTGTTTTATCACAGTGCTCGGCGGGAAGCACCCGGACACCTGCCTGACCTGGCTGCTCATGGGCATCCAGGAGGAGGTCACACAGGGACGGGCAACGAAGGCTGCAGGCTTTGACAGGGCAGAGGTGGAGCAGGGCCCAGCGAGGCCCTTCTCTGGCTCCCACTGGCAAAGCAGCTTTGTTGCCAGTGGAGCATGATCCTGACCAGTTTAGGTGACCCTTGTGCATGGACCAGCAGCTGGTTTTCTAAAGGAACTCAGTCTCCAGACACACATTTCTTGATTGCATCAGGCAGAAGCAAAGTTTTATTAGAGGAATTTTTCCACCAGCAGGTACATTAGTGATCCTGACTAACGCAAGTAGCTTCTAGAGATTCCAGCATTACAGAACAGAAGTAGCAGGACAGAAAAGGAGGTGGCCCCCAGAAGGCCCCTCTAGATACACGGCAAAGCATCGCTGAGTTACTTCTACTTTCTCTGCGTAGAGGCGTGCGGTGAACACCGCATGTTCTGGTTGTGTCTGTGGGTTTCTCTGTGTCTCACCTTCTGGTCCTTTCCTCCTTAATCACAAATTCTTCTGCAGGTCACTGGGGAAAAAAATGTAGCAGCATTATTTGATTGGAACAGAAAAAATCCTTCAAATAACGACAGTTTGGTCTGTGTAGTGCCCTTGTTTCATGAATACTCTGTTAAACAGGAGCAGTTGTCGGGCAACCCGGGAACCCCCAGAAATTCCCTAGATAATTGTGTTTAAAGGGAATTTGCACTTGTGAATTACAGATTGGCTCCTTTTCACCCCTTGCAGACTCTTTGGCTGAGCTTTGCTTGCCTGTCTTCTTCTTTACTGCTATGGCCAGATCTTTTCTTTAGGCCTCATTTCCCTGCTTTCTCCTCTTACTTCTACATCTCCCTCTTGTCCCTCACTTGCTTTCTGCTGCTCCATGTTCAGTCAGAGCTCTCTTTAACCCATTTCTTCGTGACACAGCCTGTTTTGCACTGCGTTGTAACAGGTCGCACCTGTAGCACAGTGACTCTCAGAGAAGATACCAGTAGCATGTCCCAGGAGAGTGTGTTGTCCCCCGGCCTTAGTGCAAAGGAACAAACCCAAAAAACCAGTTTCCTTGCTCTCACCTTGTATATCTCCAGTCTTGCAGGGTGGGACTTGGGGCTGGCAGTGGGAGGCTGTAGTAGTAGTATACGTGTGGCTCGTCCTAATGACTCCTCCTCCTACACCCGATCCTACTCCGATTCCTCCTCCGTGTCTGGTGGGATAAATTTGGTCAGAGAAATAGGGAATTCTAGAGTTTTGCAGGACACTGCTGACTGACCACACGACACAGAATCCCAGACTGTATCTTTGAGAGAGGTCAGAGCATTTCACATTGCTTCTTGTTTCCCTTTCAGAGTTACTTTGCTTTTGGGCTCCCCTTTGGCAGGGGAGCGCAATGCAGAGCATTGCAATTAATGTTTATTTGGACAGTTCTCGCCCGTCTTACTACAGAAGAGGTTGTTACAAGTGCTGATGTTACACTAGGAGTTACAACAGTGTAACTGGCAATTACTAGATTTGGTTTCTCTACTTTGCAGATCCCAAGGAGTGACATGTAGTTCAGAGCTGAATGTTCATCAAAGTTGCTCATGGGACAAATTTTGCCTCTCAAAGAAAGGATTAAATGAACTAAAGCTTCTGTGGGACTCCCAGTCTGTGAGACAGATTCCTTATAATTTCATTTATTCCCTAGTAGATTTAGAGATCTACGTACATAAGGTCCTGCTGTCCTCCTTCCAACAAGCACCGGTAGGTCTGAATCTCCTGCTCCAAACGACACTTGACGTCCAGTAAGGTCTTGTACTCTTGGTTCTGACACTCTATTTCCGCTCTAATTTCGGCCAATTGCTGCTCCACGCACGTGATCTGGTTCTGTAGCTCACCCAGGAGGGTGTTGTACTGGCACTCGGTCTCAGCCAGAGAGGATTCCAAATTATTTCTCTATAAACAAGACAAGCAAAGAAACAACCTTAAGTGTCACCCCGAGTTTATAATTTCCAATCCAAAATGAAGGAGCTGTTCACAACCATCATGCTGGTTGGTGGGGCTGGTTGTTCATGCTGAGAAATCGGCTCCCAGCTCTCATGGGAGAGGTGAGCTCCTCACCCACCTGGCTGAGCTGGGCCTGGAGGTCGATCTCCAGGGCTTGCAATTGGCGTCTCAGTTCAGTGACCTGGTTGTTGCACGTCTCCACCTCCTGACCGCTTGTAATAACCTCCCGATTCACCTCCTCAATCTGAAAAGCACAAATCCAGCAGAAAGAGCTTCAGAGGATTTCTGTGTAAATTGGCCTTGCCTGCGCAGAAGCTCAGTCCGGTGAGCAGCTGGCAGCAGCAAAGTGAGCAGGACGAGTTCTCTGCGTCGGGCGCTAACCACCGGCTTCGCTGCCGGCTCTTTGTACAAATCTCATTAACCTCGTGGCTATTAAGTCTCTTTAATCCCAGTGTGGAATATCTCAGTTTCAACAACACAGCACAGGGCCTTGCGGCAAATGCTGCCGTTCCAGGTGGGACATAAACTGGTCAGACAGGCCAGTGTCTGCTGCGGAACACAGGCAATAATGAGTGCAGCTCTCGGGCTCCACTGCAGAGGGAGAACTGCTTATGGTCTCCATGTCTGTTTGCTGAAACGCTCCTGTGCCCTGAACTCTGCTCGGCAGCAGCCTGTGGCACTCACCTTGCACTCGTACCAATCCTCCACTTCCTTGCGGTTGCGCGCTATCAGTGTTTCATACTGGCATCTCAAATCCTCCAAGATTTGCCTGAGATCTGGTCCCGGGCAGGCGTTGACCTCCACACTCACGTCTCCAGTTGATTGTTTTCTCAAGCAGTTCATTTCCTGGAAATAGAGCCCAGATCAGCAGCGTGCTGGCTTTGGAGGGGCACCGCAGCAGAGCAGAGCGGTGATGGGGAGCCGCGCTCCCGGCGAGGGCTGCCTCGCGGCTACGGCTGGAAACCGCGCTGGGAGATGGCGCAAGTGTTTCCCCAGTAAATCTGTTGGGTAATCTCTCATAGACTGGAGTCAGCAGCAGCTTTCACCCCCCTCTGGCACTGCTGGTGCCAGCGCGGCCTCGGGAGCAGCAGCATCTGTCTGCCAGAGCTGCTGCACCTCCCACGAGGAGGACAGGTCTGAACCCCGGGATGTTCAGATGGGGTTGGTGGGAAAGCTGTGGTGTGAACGCGGTTGTGCTCGACTTTTAATTTAGAGCACGTTCGTGCAGGCAAAGTTTTATGTCAGGGCCATGGTGCTCCTAGGGACAGGACAGGAGCCTACCTCCTCGTGGTTCTTCTTCAGGCAGCAGAGCTCCTCCCGCAGCGACTCCAGCTGTGCCTCCAGGTCAGACCTGCAGAGCGTCAGCTGGTCCAGGACCTGGCGCAAGCCGTTGATGTCAGCCTCCACGCTCTGGCGCAGGGCCAGCTCCGTCTCGTACCTGGCAGCGAGGAAGAGTAGTCAGTGTCTGACAACACCCTTTGCTCTTTTATTTTGATCTGACCGTCCATCTTCCCGGCAGCATTTCCCTAACCAGCCTAACAGGGTGCTGGGAAAAGCAGTCGGAGGCTGGCTCCATCCAGCCCGCCCTGCCTTCTCTGGCGCTTTGCCCGCGGGCAGAGGGGTCACTCACCGCCCTTCTGCTCTCCAGCGGGGAAAACCAAAAGCTTCCCCTTCGCAGGACACCAGGTGCCAGAATGGCAGCTCGGGTGAGCCCATGCTGCTCCCTGTCTGCAGGTCCCTTCTGCTTTCTGAACACCTCTAATCTCCACCCAAAACCATCTTGTTCTCCCAAACTTCCCACCCTGGAACTGCCGCTAAGGCAGAGGGTGAAAGAGCTTTTCTGTGTAGCCTCCAGCCTGTCCTGAGCAGAGGATCTCAGGGCCCGGGCTGAGAGCTCCTCCTCAGCACGGTGACGGAGAAGGGGGTACTCACTTCACTCGGAAGTCGTCGGCTGTCATCCTGCTGTTATCGATGTTCAAGATGATCTTGTTGTTGTCTATGGTTGCACAGACAATCTGGGAAAAGAATATTCCCTCCTGAAGACTCTTCCCTGTATCGTCAGGCTCCAGAGCACCCACCGACCGGTGCCACCAGACCTGACCTCGGCCTCACTCTTATTTGTAATATTGGGTAGCAGGCAAGGGGCAGGCGGGGAGCGCAGCCGCCATGGGGGGAGCGTTGGGTGAGGGCATGACAGCGATAAACCCCCGCTCAGATGCTCTAGGGAGGTGCAGCCGGTGTTGCCCAGCACCTCCACAAGCCAGCTCACCTTTTAAACCTCAATCTTACTTTCATGGGTAAGAGGCTTAACAGCTTTCTTTCAAGACTTAATTACAAGCCTGGCTCGTCCTGTCTATTTCCTGGAGTCTTTTCACTTTATTCTTCTCTGTGCGTTGACATTCTAGAATGTTTGCCAGACACACTTTGCAAATGTTTTTAATTTTAAATTGCAAGGTTTGGCAGTGCTCTGGTTGTTCTTCTCTGTAATGAGGTGCCCTGTATTTCCCAGTTCTTCATGAAGGAGTAAACTTGTAAAAACGGGAAATAACTGTTAACTGGATTTTGCACGACTGATGAGAGAATAACAGAAATTCAGGCCAATTAGTGCGATATATTTCTCTTACAGTTGCTTTCTTGGCATGTACCTGTTTAAAGCTTGACATAAAGGTAATTCAGAGCAACCCCTGAGCCAGCCCAGATGTATTCCATGAAGACAGCGTTCTCCCCTTCAAATACATCTGATTAATAAAAGCAATGGAAACAATCCAAGCACTCAAGGTTTTACCTTTCAGCTCTAGGGCTTTTTACGGGCAATTGTCTTAATGACTGTTTACAAAAAGCATTTTACAGCAATGAAATGTTACTCTTGGTAACTGCATTAAGTTGTGAACCAGCACCATGGGAGAAGACTGCAAGGGAGAAAGCAGCTGAGAAATGGTGTTACCTGGTTTTGAAGATCTTCTATTTCTTTATAATAGCAGCTGTAGTCCCGGGGCTCACAAAAAGGGCCCTGCTTGGCGTACCACTCCCTGATTCTGCACTCCAGGTCAGCGTTTTCTTGTTCCAGGCACCTCACCTTGTCCAGGTAAGAAGCCAGGCGGTCATTAAGGTTCTGCATGGTGACCTTTTCGTCACCAGAAAGAAGAATGCCATCACCAGCAAAACCACCTCCAACTACCCCTCCACCGAGACCAATACCAAGGCCACCTCCAATGCCACCGCCAAAGCGAGCACTGCCACCACTGAATCCAATGCCTGAACATCCTCCGAGGACAGCGGCTCCTAAGCCACCTCCATAGTTTCCACCAACCAAACTGCCAGTGCTTAGTCCTCCTCCATAATTCACACCACCACAGTAGCTTCTGCCAGAAAACCCTCGACTACCACCTATCCCACAAGTCGTGTATCTTCCAGAAGAGACTGAGGAGATCCGTGCTCCTCCACCACCACCACCGCCACCAATAACACAGCTGCCACCGCTGGTCCTGCCCCTGAGAGAGCCAGTTGTCTGCTTAATACTACAACTCATTTTGAGGACAGCTGCAGATCCAACCCAAAGCCCAAAGCAAGATGCACAGCTTGATATTGAATCAGACTGCAGGTTGGTTGTTGCCGCAGATCTCTATTTATACCTTCCAAAGGGGGTGTCACCTACAGCGTGTTTCTTCTTCCCACGGGGCTGGCTAGTCTTGCTGTTTATGCCAAGAATAAATAGCCCATAGGCAGTTTCCCTCTAGAAATCCCAGTTCACAAGGAAGATACTTTACATGTCAGCAGCTTATTCCAAAAAGTAAAATAATGTTTTATGAGTCATCAGCTTTTTGTATGATGCAAACTTTACAACAAGTCAAGCAAAAAAGTTGCCCTCGATTATGTACAAAGAAGAAACATTGGTATTTATAACATCAAAGTGCCTTTTATCTTTTATTAATTTGTATTTATTTTATTCTTAGTCCAATAAACATTTTCTATCACATGCTATGGTAGGGTACGTGGAACAAAAATGGGAAATTAATATAAATTCTCTCTTCTGAAAAGTGTGAATAAGAGCGATGGTAGCAGTGGAAGGAGCAGGGCTGTGGTGGGGCAGGTGCCCGTCACCTGCACGGTGACAGACGGGGCATCTAATACATGCTCTGCTGCAAGATTCCTTAGATCATTGAGGTCATTCCCAGGGGTTTAGGTCCCCATTTGTGGCTTGTATTTCCCTGGTTGTGCAAACACAAGAAGTCAACTTGCTCACAGCCTGTGAGGATCAGACTGCTAAATGGTGGAAGTCCTCTGGATCTGGATGTTGCACAGACTTGACAGAAGCTGCACTGCATGACGGACGTCTCTGAAGGTGTTTTCAATGACTTTAATTGCTGTCCATGGCAATCGTAGATAAAGAAAGGGATGACTGGAAAGGGAGTATCCATGGGCGATACATCCAGTTCCCTGGATGGACTGAGGTGTGATCCCGTGGGACTTTGCCTTTACTGAGATTGTGCTGAGCACAAAATAAGAAGGAGAAAAGCTTTTGGCATTTCCTAGCTGGGTCTGCCGGAGCAGTGACAGAAATTAGCCCAGCCTGGCCAGTCACGGGAGCACGATCTCCCAAATCAGGCAAACAATAGCCAGAGGAGCGTTGGGAGAACTGGCTCCACCAGTGCAAGTACCTTTCTCCAGCAGACTGCTGTAATGAGAGGATATTCTGCTCTCCAGGGGACAGAGGCTTCTGTTCCCTACAGGGTGGAATTTCCAAGCACCTCTTGCTCACAAGGAACCTTTGACTCAAGTACGTCCGTATTTACAGGAGCAGTTGTGATAGATCCTCTTTGGTGGTGTGTGACACCTGGGAGCGATCCCAGCGAGCAGCCGTCACCTCCGGGCACAAGGGCAGAGGGAACCTGCATGCAGAGGCTCAGCCACCTCTCTTGTTCTTAGGTG
>JAVSBS010008937.1:0-13709 GCA_033124195.1 Coracias cyanogaster | reverse complement strand
AGCAAGAGAGCACTGTATACTGACCGCAACTCAGTTTTCCTAGGCTTGCAGATCCACTAGGGTAGTTCCTCTAGAAGACTCAGAAGAAAAACAGTCTTCTAAGAACTACGGTGGCACAAATGTCACTACTCTGCCTCCACCTCCATCTCCCCACCCTGTTGACAACACAACCAGCATAGTGGAAGCCAAGAAGAAACAAAGTGGTTTAGCCCTCGGAGGCCCTCATCTTCCGAAACCATCTGACATGCTTAAACTATTGGGAAAATAAAATCCAAAAAGCACCCAACAACAAGAAAACAAAATAGACCACCAAAAAACAACACTCCACACCAAAAAAAACAACCAGAAAATTTTTTTCAAAAATCAAAACCACCAACTCCCTCCAAGCCCTCACCTACTAGGTAATGAAACGTCTACTGCTTTGAGACCGAATTGTAAGTGACTACGATAATGTTGTTTAGACAAGCTATTCAGATTTTCCAGATATGTCTCTCAAAGACATTTATATTTGCTATCTCACCCACATTATTAAATTGATCATTTTGAGATAAACGTGGTCTCCTCACATGAATATATTCATTCACTACCAAAGCCGGCATGTGCTGCTCAGCATCATTAAACTGATACCTTCAGCTCAGCAACTTTGCTTTAATCCCATTAAAGGTATACCAGCTAATACAACTGATATATTAACAGAAGCAAATAATTTATGCCCCTGGATGAACTCACAGGGGGGATACATGGTGACTGCTGACTAACACCATGATTTGGATCTCTTTGTAGACAAGGCACCTTCTAATGTTTTCTGGTTTAGTAGAGTCAAATGCATGGCTGCATGCTAGGAATCAGAATGGGAAGAAGGAATTGGAGGACATAAAGCATAAAATACAAAGGGACAACCAACAAGCCCATGGCAACATGAGTTACATGACCCTTGGATGTAGCAGGAGACATCCCTGAGTTGGGGGAGATGAGTGGGGAAGGAAGGGAGAGTTTCAAAGCAGGCAAAGAAAATACTCCTCTGTATACCAGAATGTTGATAGGCTATCCTGAGACATTTAAAGGTCACTCCTCTTAAAGGATCTTAAACTCAAGAGGGCAACTAGAATAAAAATGATGACTACCTATCACTGAAATATATTTTATTTATCACTGAAAGCTAAATTTATTACTGAAGGTCAAGAGAAAGTTAAAAAGAGACTCAGTCATCTTCTCTGTATGGAGATTATATTTACATAGAACAGGGCTCTTGGACCTAGTGGATAATGGTATTACCACAAGCACTGGAAGGAAAGTAAACTCACTTTCAGTCTGGAAATAAAGAACTCTTCAGAGAGTGATAACTGGCCAGGAGAACAGCGTACTAGCTATGTAAGGTTTTCCCCTAACTCAGACTCATTCATTACAGGAGACATCTTTCTAAAAGAGACACTTCCATTCAATTAAAAGATGTGGCAACCAATGCAGTGACGTGTCACTGCTTTTGTGGAAGGACAGTCATTTCTCACTGTAAAAACCATTACAATCATCCAAAGATCACCACTGAAGTACCAGATTCTTCACAAGACAGTTGTTTTTAACAAAGAAAGGACACCACAGAGAGTGAAAAAATGTCAGGCACTATTTACACTGCTCCAGTACACACATTTTTCAGATCCTGCTCTGAAATGTTCACGTTCTTAGGCCCTTCCTCTTTTTTTCCTCCTCCTTTTCTATGTCTTTTTATTGGAAAAAAAAAAAAATTTAGACTGGGCTAGCAATTCTTCAAGCAAGACCTTGCACAACAAGCAGCAGAAAGTAAAAATAACCTATTAAGAGGTATACATTTTGAGACAGTACTGTATTTTTAGTACAAGCCTCCAACTTCCTCACAATGAAGTCTTGCTATCTTCTTCTTCCCAGCCCAGTTCAAAATTCTGTCAGGTCTTAGGAAATCCATCTCAGGAACACTGTTTACAAATGGTGTAAAGAAGAGTGAGAAGCTTACTTACTAATATCAGAATACTTAAGAATAGGAATGGAAAAAGAAAGGGAGGGTGAAAACATCAATTTCTTTCTGTAAGAGAAAAATAAGGAACAGCATTAACTCAATATGCATAAGCACATACGGATGTGTCCTGCCATTTACTGTCAGTTCATAAACAAAAGAGGAAAACACTGAAAATCCGAAGCAGAAAGTTGCAAGGATAAATTAGAAGAAACTTATGTAATAGAATTCACTACTGCTTTTACCGAGTTTGCTATGATTAAGGAAGCGCATTATTCCTCCACTGGACACAACGAACACTGCCGTACTTCCAACAAACGGTGTTTTATAAACACAACTATACACCCGCACGTGTTGGGGAGACCGGTCACTTAGGCAGCAGTTTCCCCTATGGACAGTGATTCTACCTCAGCCACAAAAACGGTCCTTCCTCCAGCCTGAGAATCTTCTGGGGTTGGCATCAAACTCATGGCTGCCCAAGAGGCCACAGCAAGGCCAGTGCTCCACATACCACCCTACATTATTGCCCTGTGGTGCAAAGCTAGAACCATGTCTTTTTGAGCACTAAAGCAATCAAGTGCTATTCTCAACACAGTCCAGCCTAAGCATTATTCTAACAGTACCTGAGGAGAGAGCTGGGGAGCAACAGAAAACTTACTTTTTACTCCAGCACTCAGAGTCACGGTGAATGGGTCAAAACACAATCCTCACGACTTGTTTGACAGACTGTTTTGTTGTGGTTTTTTCTTTTTTTTCCTTTTATTTTCCTACTTAAATGTTGTTACTGAAGAAACTTTGGGGAAAGGGAATAGGATCTGTTTTGCTGGGTTTACTTTTAATTGGTAGATTTTACTGGCAAACTGGCCATGGCCATTTAAGTATTCATTAACAAGAAGGAGGAAAGAAAAAGGTCAAGTATTCTTGGTAACACAATTCTACAAAATTCCTCAAGGTATCTGCAGACAAATAGCTCTTGTCCAGACTAAAGAAACAGCAGCAATATTGGATTAATAAGAAAATAACAGACAAATAATAAAACTCTTCATCAGGCCTCCATTTTCCATTCATGTAGACGAAGCTATCTTCCTGAAGCAGTTATACTGAAAACTGCTCTGGGAGTTTTAATACTTTAATAAGAAAATGCAACACTGTGCACCTACTATTATTCTTTTCTTTAAATATCAAGACTATTTATTAATCCCAAGCAATGCAGTCCTAAAAATGTGGTTATTCAGAGACTTTTTTCCAAACATTATTTAATGCTTTAACAAGAAAGTATGGCTTCTAACTAACATTCTATGTTCCAAGGTAATACTAAACTTTCAGTCGAGTCAGGGTGTTCCTCACAGTGCTCCTGGTCCCTCTTCATCATTAACTAGAGGCACCTTTCCTTGAACATAAACCCTGAGCAAAGTAAAACGGTCAAAGGACACTTATTGTTTATAATTAATCTGTTTAAAAATCACAAAAGCGGCCTGTTTTCTCCTGGGCAGAGGTAAAAGCCTTCCACATGTTTTGCTAACTTTCCATTGAGGTTCACCTTAGCTACTGCCAGGACCTTAGAGCCACTGACACCAGTCACTGCTGCCCATCACTCCAGGAGCAAATGCCTCAGAAGTCTAAGCAATAGACCAATTATAAGCCAAATGGTAAAAAAAGCTGCAATAAAATATCTATTACTGTCATATCCCACCAAATAATAAACGATCTTACTATCTTCAGTAGCACATCAAGGGAAAAAAAATTTAAAAAAAAAAAAAAATCAGCCTTTGCCTAACTGCCATAATACTTCATAGTGCCCCTGAAACATTCAAGTATCTTCATTTGCTGCTTAAAGCACATCAAAAGCTCACTCCCACACCCAACACCTCTCACCTCTTCCCAAGTAAAAACTCAGGCCTCCAAACCCCATGCTCCCAACCAGAACACTGTAGCAAATGTCCTGCTTCAAGCAGGACTAAATGTTCCCTCCCACCAAAATTTCCCTGATGCGTTCAAACTGTCCTAGGTGAACTTCAATTTTCAGACGAGTCCTTCCTCCCAACACATAATAATCAGTATCCAAAGACAGCAGCAGTTAGTCTGTTGAACTCAAGTCTTGCCCTGTTGTTAAAAGCAGAATAAACCGTTCAACATGGTCCTGATACCCATAGATACCAGAAAACTGTTCTCAGAGCGTTAGATACATTAATTTTAGAATACATCACAAAATAGGATTGATAAAACCATCTGGTTTTGTTGGGCACTTTGGACAAGGGCCAAGACATAGAACAGTTTTTAAATGTATTTTGGGAAGTGGCAAGAAGTTCACATGCCTCTGTAAGCACACTTTTAAGGATAAGTTTGCAGAGGCAGGCTGTGAAAGTAAAAAAACCTGACATCCATCCCTCCCTCCCTCTCTCTCTCTCCAAACACCCCTCCCCGAACAGTCTCAAACCATAGCCAAACCCTGTGTAACTTCACACAACTATTCACAGAAACAGTTATAAAGACACTGTATTTAAGGAGAGCTCCTAGAGGTAAGCTTCATCCTCTTATAAATGATAGAAAGCAAAAGAGCCTATTGGTTTCTGGACACAGAACATCTGGTCCTCCACCACGTGGATTCAGAGGCTGGTTAACTTCTCTGCTAACTTCACGTGGAACTACCAGGAAATTAACCCCAATCAAGAAATGCATTTCAACTGACCATGACCCTGCAGTGTTTGAGGTGCTCCACTTCCAAAGGCGGTGTTGAAAGGAGTTCTGCAGAAGGCAGACAACACGTAGGTCTTCTAAGGATCTCCACATTACCACCACACCCTTCAGCTGACTGCAACAAGACAGACCTGAATTGAACTCCACACAACACGAACATCTACTAAAAGGATATCCCTTTGTTATTTAAATTATTTAGATAAGCTTATTCTTGTGTGTTGTGCTATTACATTTTCATTTGAAATGTTCATCCTTACTCATGCTGCAAATTCAACTTCATTCCTCAAAGGATGATGAAAAAAAGACTGAGAAGGAAAGAGAAGAAAAGTTTTCATCTTTCAAATTTATTCTGCCCGTGCCAGAGGAAGCTAAACCCTCACCTTGGCATATTCTCTACTCAATCTGAGTCACTTCAAAGAAACAGCAACTATATTGCTCTCCTCTTATAAAGAAACATTACAATTTAAATACAGCTAGACCAAAAATATTTTTCCAAGTACATTATTTGCAATACACACACACTTCCTCTGCTTCCATTTATTAAAAAAAAAAAACCAACAACAAAACAAAACCCTAACATTCAGATTACAGTGTGTATTGGAAGTATATATATGCACACATATGCTTTACTGAAATAAAAATAGGTTATAGCTTTCGGTGTGATTTAACTGACCAGGCTATTCAAATTCACACCAAAAAAAAGTACAAAAAAGCTGGTAGAAAACAAAATCCAGCTACTGATATAGCATATTCAGGTTCCCCTCTCCCTAAGTACAGGGACATTACCTGTGAAATTGCAAAGCATTTTAAATAGAGAGCAAATCCAACACTGGTAGAAACGTGGTTACGTTCCTGATAAGAAACTAAAAGCCAAACACTTGCGTCTCCAGAAGTTACTACGGTCAAAGAAGTGTTGCCTTTACACTCTAATAATGAAAAGCTTGACAAGATATTCCCTGGTTACTTCATCACCCACTCAAAACCTAAATTAAATATTCTTCCCTAGCTTATCCTCACTGCTCAGAACAGTGAAAAATAAACTTTTGCAAACCTAATTAACAAGCAAATCAGCATCCTCTTAGAACATATCCACAGAGACTGTTTTTTACATTTCTATTGTGGCTCACTGCTCAACTGCTACTGACTCAAGTATTCGCATTTAAATTTGTGATGCAATGCCAAAGCTGTTTCTATGCCTATTCCACATGACTGCTTATAAACAATGTTCACTTCTGCCTGTTGAGAGATGCATCCTTTCTTCTGCAAGTGTAAAGAAACTCCCAAATAAAATGATTTTCACCCCTCTTTAGTCCCTTTATCAGATAGGAAACCAGTGATGACAAGCGTACTGCCAGCTCTGACCACATCCTGCTCAATCACATCATATTCATGTCATTGCAACTCAGGTGGCACTCTGCCATGTGAAGACTCCAAAAATGTTGTAGCCCGCACAGTTGTGGGAAAAAAAAATTACAACTGCATGCTCAAGGCTCAAAAATAACAAAGGAAATCCATTGATTCTGTGTTTTTAATGCTTTAAAAGCCATAACTTGAGTCAAAACAACTGAGGACCTGCACAGAGATGTTGCAACTCTTAGGCTGGCAACACTGAGAACATCAAAAGGCTCAACTTTTACATTAAGAAACGAACTCCTTATCTGCTTTGTCTGTCATTTTACCATGCGATACATTCTGTACTCTGCGTGCTTGCACAAATACAAAGCAAGGCCTTGAACTTGTCCCTGGCTTTCACATGAAGACGCAAGGACCTCCATAAAACGCCATCAGAATTAAGTCTTGGCAAGAAAACAACTGCAGAGACAAGTCCCAAGACCATCAATAGCACTCTGAATGCTATGGAGGTGGTGAATCTTAGCACAAAACCAGTAGGTAGCAGTTCTATCATCTGGAGTGAAAGCACTCTTCTTTCCTGTTCCAAAGTGAGAGCACTAAAGCCCACCAGCTACCATTCAACAGGGGTTCAAAAGCTTCTAGCATGAAAACAAACACACAGCAAAACCCAAAGTCCTGTAAATCTCTTCCACTGTCAGAACAGTAAGGCCCTGGTTCTACAACAAGGCACCTTTGCCAAATACATGGTCTTACACCATTAAACCTGATGCACCTCGGCCCTTGGCTCCCATTACTCATTTGGCCGTCCTCAGACAACTGCCTTGTTCATTTTTATTTTATTTTTTTCCTCCAAAAGTTAAGGACCATTTCTGAGCTTGCTGCAGTAACGCCACAGAATACTTGCCCACTGCTCTGCACAGTTTGAGTGCAGGAACTGCTTAAACCAGGATTGCCACTGAAGCCTCCGTATCACCCGGCCAAAGGACAAAAAAAGAAGAAGAAGAAAAAAAAAAAGCAGCTTCCACTAGTGCAGCCCACCTACTATGAACAACTGAAAGGCCAAAACTCCACACCAGTCTAATAAACCTCAGACAAAAGCTGAGGTTGATTATGCCAAGCGCACTTTTATCTGATTAACCTTCTTAACGATCTTTGCCCTCTCCAAGGCACTCTGAACAGTCCTTCTCCCTTTTGGGGCTGTCCATCATCTGAGCACTTGAAAACCCTTTCAAGAATTCTGTCAAGTTGATATTTTGTCATATTTTTAGTAAAAAAGCAAATGTATTCTCCCTGTATGCAGCTTTTATTTTATTAACAGCATACCTTCTGGACACCCGAAGCATTTTCCTAGCCCTGCAATTTCTCTTTCTATTCCCCCAATCTCAAGTTAAACAAAACATACTTACAGCACCAAGTAACCAAATCCAAACTTTAGGAAGCCTCTGGTGGTGTACAAATCCCCTCTTTCTATTCCAGCTCATCTGTGAGTTAAGATTTTGGTTCTCAACACGCAACACTAATCACCACGGCATTCAAAGACAGTCCACTTTCTGGAGAAACATCCCAACAGCTACTAGTTTACACAAATCAAACCACCCCGCTTGAATTATACTGAGATTTTTTACTATGTCTTCATTTGAAGATAATAAATCATCCGGTAATATAAGTACATACATCAGGGTTCACTAGCACCCACCCTCTACCTGGAAGAATGATACTGAGAGAAATAAGAACAAGACAATCCAGGTAGAGCCACCCTCTAATACCCAATGCCTCCTGATATCTCTGAGAAAATCAGTACTGAATTAGAAAGCCAGATGAGTATGTTTCTAAGAGCTGCTGATCCACATTCTTACTGAAGTTACACCATTCCAAAAATGAAGGACCCTAAAAAACACCTAAGGAACATGCGAGAATATCCTCCCTTTCTAGACATTTATCTATCTCATCACTACCCAGTTGTTAGCTCTGAAGGTTGTGTTTTTCTCCATTTGCTCATTTGACACGCCCGTTTTTAAGTTAAGCATCAATTTTGGTAATTCCTCCCCTACTCTGAAACCATTTCACTAAAAAGCTTCAAATGCACAGCCACACCAGGTTTGGTTTTGGATATTAGAAAGAAAACAGATGATTCTAGTGAGGGAATAATTTTTCATTAACCAGGAAGTTTGTAGGAAAAGTTGCTGGAAAAAAAAAGTAGTCAGAAGTCTACTTTTAGACTATAAAGGATCTGACTTTTCTAAGAAAGGTGTCTTAGAATTGGAATAAGAAGCTTAAGTGAGGCACGTAACTGATTAATATCCAACCAACCTGAAAAAGTGTGGGTTTGATGCTCGCATACTTTCAGTGTAATATGCAATTTCTCTAGAGCAAGAGACAAAGGGATGAAATAAGCCACCTGGAAAATCCACTTCTTCCATGTGTTTTCAAATTCATTATTGTCTGTACATGAATCTAGCCAATCTGCTCAAAGCTTTTTCCTTGTAGTATTGCAATAAAGTGTGTGACATGGAAATAATATTTGTGAAGGTATAAGAACTAAACATTCTTTAATGCATATATGCCTTCATACCGCTCAACATCCCTTAGTGTCCATTTCTTCCACACAGTTTACTCTCGCCTGGCATAATACTGTTCTATCGCTTTCAAAATTTTAGAAGATACCTTTTTTACGTATGCGACAGTAAGTTCTGCAAATCTGTTCCTATTCTGCAATATGACAGAAGCATGAGTAGTCACATGCTTAAGACAGGCAGAAATCCATCACAGGACATTGATGAAACAACAAAACCAGCAAAGAATCAAAACTATTTTCCCTCAAGAGGGAAAGAGCCTAAAAGATGACATGTAGCTCTCACTGGAATAATCCAATTCCAAAGAAACGTCAAACAATTTTTCTTGCAAATCTCAATATGGACAGTTCCACTTCCACACTCACAGCTTTGCTCAACAGGTGGGGAGAGAAAAAAGAAAAAGAAAAAAAACACACCATAAAAAAAAAAAATCCACAAATATTCCCTGCTGTTATTCAGAATTCCCAGAACATCAGCACAATTGTCAAAAATTATGTCAATTGCCTATTTCCACACAGAATGGAAATCAGAAAACTTTGCCCCAAAGATGTAAGTTATCTTAACTCACAAAAGACTTACGGGAAAGAAAAAAAAATAAATCCTCCTGCACATTTAGAGCAAAACAAATAGAAAAGGAACAAGAAATAGTCTTCCTTCTTTGCAGCTACCAGCCAAAGCTGCCCTTCACACCTGTTTTGAAAGCCTCGGAACCATCCAAGAGCTCCCAGGAGGTGTAAGCCAGTTCCCCACCAGTGACACCAGGACCTGAGGCTGAAGCCACAGGTCCTTCACCAGGCTGCTGCTACCGAGTCCTCACAGCCGTCACTGAGTCCCTTTCTGTAGCAGCTCGAGTGAGAAAAGAAACAGCTGCTCAATGTGTGAAACTCTATTTCAGTTCGGTACCTAGCGATCTTTGGTATCTTCTGAGTAACCCTCACGAGAAAGGAGGTATGTTGAGCCGGGCAAGGGGCACGGGGAATAACCAGCAACTCTCCAATACCCTTCAGCTACCTTAAAGAACAAGTGAAAAAGCCGAGCTCCCACAATCCTGACAGCTATGTTTTTCAATGCTTTATAGGCACGTATACTACAACTGAACTAGCCGAAGATTGTTCCCTCTTCACCATTCATTCAAAGATTCCTTTTAATTACAGGTATCAAATCAACAAGGAGGGTTTAAACAAGCCTTTTTGGGTCAGAAAATGCTACACAATACAAACCAAACAGTTTTATACACTATTTCCTGTTCCTCCTTTACCTGTTTAGCTCTGATACAGTATTAGCATAAAGATTGAGCAAGATACGCAACAACTGTGCTACAGATCATCTAACTTTGCTTGAATAATCATCTGTCAGCCGACAGGCGACCCAAACACAAAGAGTCTGGAGGGACTGCGTTATTTTTTCACTGTCAAAAAGAGCAAGGTGCTGAACACACTTACCTGTAATATCACAGGACAGAGGATGCGACCAACAAGCAAAAGCTTGCGCTACTGCACCACAAAACATGGGTTGCTCGCCAAAGAGATGCTCTCAATGCTGGATCACCAATAATGCATCTTCAGTCCTGCTAAGTTTGCAGTGCTACCACCTGAGCCAAGATGCTGCTCCCACCTCCCCACCCCTGACTTCAGTTAAAACGTTACAAGCTGCCAGCAGAATTTTGTACATATCAGGAGCTTTGGCAGTAAGAGCGCAAACTGGAACACAGGACATGGCAACACTTCCAATACTGTCTGTGGGACAGCTGGTCAAAAAAAAAAATGTGCATGGGGGCCTTATAATTATGTCATGTCTTCGCCTACCCGGCACGGACAAGGTGTAAACAGCCCAGCAGCAGGATGTAAATTCTCCTATAGAAGGTATCACTCCTGATACAAGAGTGAAACTATGTATTACAAGATGGAAACTGTAAACCAAATTACCAAGTTAAAGAAGTGAGCTGTCCAGAAAAGGTGACAATCTTAGGCCAGTGCACCTCAGCCCCTTCAACGCTGAAGGGTGTGTGAGGGCTTGCAGTTATAACTCAAGTTGTCGGTCCCTCAGGACACACAAGTAACAAAAAAAGTATTTTTAAAAACAATCAGCATTGCCAATAACTCAAAGAAACTAATAGTTTAAGTATTTGTCACAAATGTTGTACTACTTCAATTAGCAACACCACCAACAAAAAAGAATCAAGGAGGAAAACAGTGAAGTTAAAAGATTCAGTATTAAAGCCACTAAGAAATCATTTGTTTCTTCCCTGCACACATACCCAGAAATTTTACTAGGGACCAACAAAAGACTGTATTTTCCATTTCAAAATGCAAGTTTCATTCCAGTAACGTATCATAAGAATAGACTTCCACAGTTCTAATTACCAGAAAAGCAAGCGCTAGGGGGTAAATTGTGACCAAGATGTATGGTTTCTCACAACACACCATATCCGCCCTCTCCAAAATCTGTTTATTTTGGACGAATGATACAAGACTTCATTATAGCAGGAAGTTCTGCAAGTCAGAGGCCACTGCTGAAACAGTATTTCCACTATTTTGCAACAGGAACTTAAAATCACTTACAAACTTGAACAAAACTGCCAACCAACATCAGCAGATTTGTCCTTCAGCAATTTAACCATCAGAGAGGGAACTACTGGCTTTTCTTTATATTCTTCAGCTTAGCACATCTTCAGAAACCCAAGTGATTTCCCACAACTCAACCGTTCCCACAACTAAACAGTTAACACTAACATTTAGGAAGTGAAACACCATGTTCCAACACCAAACTTTCCAAACAACCTCATGACAGTCCTGAGCATTTCAAAGGGTAAGCACAACATCTGCCCCGACTCACCCCATACTCTGCACAGGAGTTATCCCAGACGTTTTCCATACGCTAAAAAATCCAACCGAACACTTGCAGAAAACTACGAAACAGGTAAATACTGACAGATATGAAATGCATTGCTGAATTGCTCTACCAGCAACACATTAGTACATCTTGACCGTGTAGTCTTCTGAAGTAAATTTGTTATTCTAATTTGTAATATTTTCAACCTGGAGATAATTTTGTTACTTAGCACCTTTCTGTTACTGTTTTGAAAGACAGACATGAGAGTTCCTTCCCCATAGGTACTAATACCACACAATATTATCAAGAAACCTGATTTTGATGCACTGAACACAAATAAATGAACAACCGACTGGACATACTAACTCTTACTTACACCTTGATAAATAAATGTTGTAGTACATTTTAAATGGGTGATGAAGATACTAAAAAATCACAGCAGGGTTGTGCTTAACTTGCTTCAATTTGAATCAGATAGATAATCAGCTGGCTAAGAGATGCAATATAATTGCAACCACATAACCCAAAACATATTATATTTTCATCCTACAATCTAGAAGCCTAAAACTGCCCAGCAAATTGGAAAAACAAACATGTCCATTTCCTAGCAAACACATACCGAACTGAAGAATGCCATTCACTGATTTCTAGTCTACCACCACTGATATTTGAGGCATCCTTCTACCCAAAACACGGTGCTACATGTTGAGTATTCCAGAGCTGGTTCCAATTGAGTTCAACAGACCCATGCCACATAGTGTGGAGATACCATTCGCCACCCAAATATGTAGCCAAAGTTAGATTATCAGCACTTCTTGACCAGGATTGTGGAGCAAAGGCACAATGCCATATTAACGTGGACATACATTTCCAGCACCCAATGCATTCTGCTTCATAAACATGCCTACCTATAACCCAAAAGCAAGGAGAAGCATTTTGCTGGCTTACTGCAATGGACCAATTCAGTAAGTTTGGTATTTGCAAATGCTGCTAGTCTACCAACACTGCATAGGACAAGTGAAATACTGCAGAAACACCAGTTCACAATTTGTTCATGTATCCTACTTCAAAATACTGCTAGCTTGTCACCAGAATGTGCCAAGGATGCATCAAGCTGGCTCCCTGCAGAACCAGCCTGGATCCACGGGAGTCTGTGAGCTCAGGAACACCAGGGAGCTGTGTGGCTGTAACTGGACACAGGGGCACGCACAGGCACCAGGCAGTAACACAGCTCTCGCACAGTTTGTGACTTAGCTGATCATTTCTGTTTGCAACAACACGCCAAACTGACTTTTCTTAACGGGAATCTTCCATTTGTTTTCCACAGCAAAATTTCGTGATCCAATACATGGACATGCACAGACCTTGACACAGACCTACGCTGCCAAGTAACCAAAGTCCAATCCTTTAAAATAAAGCCAGGACTCGCAGGTCTACACTGAAATCTGGGGAGTTACTCTAGTTAGCCAAGAAATTTCAGTTAGATTGTTCATGAAACTCCAGGTCGAAATACATACATCTAGTCCTCTGTATGTCTCGCTCTATGCAAGCACAGCTAGAAATATTATGGCCCTAATCTTTCAAGGTGAACATCACACAGGGTCTCTGCACCCAGCACTGCTGACTGGCCTCCCTGCAAACCTCTTGATCTATGCCGATCACCTCCCAGAACTGCAGGGCAAAATCCACGCCGGAGACAAGCAGCAGGTACCTCAGCACCTCCACAAATCCCCCCCGTACACTGGACCCTGCGGGAGCCACAACCTCCCCATCCCCGGGGAGAAACCCGCCGGGCACTTCTGAGTGTGGCTGCCGCAGCATTGGGTCGATAGCTTGAGGGCTGCCGCCAAAACAACTACGTAAAAAATAAAAATAAAATTAAGGGGAAAGAGCGACCCGCCTCCCTGGCCTCCTGCGGGCCGGGCTCGCTCGCCGCGCTGGCCCGGGGCGGCCCCCCGCTGCCCGGCCGCTCACCCAGGGGCTGGGGCCGGGGGGCCTCCCCCTGCACCCCTGCCGAGGCTCCCGCGGGAAATCCGCCCTCCCTGGCCACAACAAAGGCCGCCGGAGCGGAGCGGCCCGACGCCGCCGCAGCGCCCGCAGGGCTCCGCCATCCACTCGGGGCTTCCTTCGCCCTCCTCCTCGCCGCGGCCAGGCCAGGCCAGGGCCCCGGCGCAGCCCCTGCTTGCCCCCCTCAGCCCGGCAGGGCCGAGCCGCCCGCCCCGCACACAGCCGGGCGCCGGCCGGAGAGGGGCCGCTGAAATCAAGCA
>JAVSBS010008933.1:54369-100983 GCA_033124195.1 Coracias cyanogaster | reverse complement strand
TTAGCTTGGAGAAGAGGAGACTGAAGGGTGACCTCATTAATGTTTATGAATATGTAAGGAGTGAGTGTCAGGAGGATGGAGCCAGGCTCTTCTCAGTGACACCCAGCGATAGGACAAGGCGCAATGGGTGCAAGCTGGAACGCAGGAGGTTCCGCAAAATATGAGAAAAAACTTTTTCATGGTGAGGGTGACGGAGCACTGGAACAGGCTGCCCAGGGGGATTGTGGAGTCTCCTTCTCTGGAGACGTTTAAAAGCCGCCTGGACACGTTCCTGTGTGACGTGATCTAGGTGATCGTGCTCTGGCAGGGGGTTTGGACTAGACAATCTTTGGAGGTCCCTTCCAATCCCTAACATTCTGTGATTCTGTGACAATTATTGTCTGATTCTTGTTGCTGAGATTCTTGTCCTGATACGTTTCCTTTCATGGGCTGCACCTTCTCAAAGCCAGCTGGGCACCAGTTTCTGTCTTTGATCTAATGCAGGTATTTCAAAAGGTGTGCACTGCTGCCAGGAGCCTTAAGAGATCTTGATTATAATCTAGAAATACTGAAAACTATATTGAACTAAAAATTTCAGGCCGCTTCCCGTACAAACTTCTAGATTGTTGAGCTGAGCAAAACTGGTATCATTTTTCTTTAAAGAAAATATTTCGCTCTTGAAAACATCAATTCTTTGGAATAATAGGTAAACTGTCCTTGTTGTTCATAAGCATCTTATTTATGCATCTTCACTGTTGTGATAAATTAACTGGGTTTGTTTTATATTTCCCTACAGTTTACTTTAAATAATCCTTCACAGTCTTTCACCACAAGACCACATAAGATTCCTTTTTTTAATACCCAGAATGCTGAAATAGCATTTTGAGCACAGACTGTAATGCATAACAAGTGTATAATTTCTTATTGGGAATGCTGTGCAAAAACTTGTTTTCCTATCAGCCAGTCTAAATTTTTTGCTTAATTCACTAGAACCCCTGTGTATCTACAGGGGTAATTTATAATTAGAGCTGCAGCAAGCAGTGTGCTGGAGAGGCAGACGTTCATGGACAAGCCTGTTAGGCTGCGCTCCAGATCTGAGCCCCTACACGCCTCCGTTTGGCCAACAGCCTTCAAGCTGGGCTTACAGTTTATGGAGGAACTTTTCTGGAATGATTTGAAAAGACAGCAGCAAGCTCCCCAAGCTCTGGACCCCTTTGGAAATGAGCTAGGAGAGAGGTGTGCGTTTCTCTGTGTGTGTGCGTTTGAAATGATGCGTCTGTATTAACCAGGGTTCTGCACAATTTGGTCCAGGAGGTGGTGTCTTTTATTCCGCTAAGCATCCTGCACATTTATGGCACTATATAAATAATAGTAATACAGCAATAATCTAGTCATTCCATCGAGGTCTCACACTCCAAAGATTACCCCCATGATTCGGATTTTTAAGAGCATCACATTGAGAAGTAGAGGAGGGAAAGGAGGAAATAAGGAGCCAGATTCTGCATTTGTGGCTGATTCAGCAGTTGAGGGTGAACGTGGTTTTGCATACTACCAGAACTTCTGCATGCTCGCTAAAGAGCCTTCTGATGTTGCTTATTATTTTCCTTGTATATGTTTCTACCACAAAACCACAGAAAAGGAAGAGTGGTAGGAGTGCAAGGGAGGAGAGAGAGAAATTAAAGAGATGAGGCACATGAATTACATCATTTTGTTACTCCTGAACAAATAAGAGGTTTTTGTATTTACATTTTACGTACCACATTCTGCTGAAGTTGGTGGGAAGCTTTTCAGTGATTTTGGGTCAGGCCAGCAGCTGTTAAGTCATCAGACAATAGTACTGCGACAACACTTCCCACTTGTTACTTCCAAGGCAAAAGTCGCCACTGCTGTGGCTATTTGTTTAAAACTGAGGCCCACCATAGAGAACTTACTTTTTCAGTCATCTTTTTTCTTGCCTTGCACTTCATCTTTCTGCCCCTCTCCAAGTCTCCAGCCTACAAATGTGTGCACGAGATTTCTGCGTTAACATCCATTCAGTTTTGGCTCACGATCTTTACAGGCTTTCACAAGCAGAAGAAAAATCTTTGCTGTTGGAACAGCTGTTTCCCTAACTCACCTCCTCTTCCCTATGTCCTTAATTTCTCCAGGAATTTCAAATACCCTTTATATCTTTTCCTGACATGTATGGAATCATCTTTGTTCTGTATAGCATTTGTCTACTTCTTCAAAATACCGAGTTATTTGTCTTGTTCTTCAAATACTGAATTATTGGCAGGCTAATCTATAAAATAGGAACTAAATATGTTTCTGTAAATACTTTACAGAACTGCAGCATTTTGAGTATAAGAATTGTTGTCTTTAGTCAATGCTTGACTCAGTACATAGGCTTAGATTAAAAGACTGTGTATATGTTGGAAAAAAGCCTCAGAGCTTTCGGGATTCTTAATATGGTCCAATTTGGAATCAGGAGACTCAGTCTGTATCCCCCAGCGCTCTTTATTCACCATCAAAAGTAATTCTTGTATTTGCAAGTGGCAACAAGGAAAAAGAAGTTATATTCAAAATAATTGGGTGAGGTGCTTTTCAGGAGAATTAATGTAACAAGAGCTGCTAAACTTATTGCACTTAAAAACACAAATAAGAGTGTTGGACAGAAGTTGTCAGTAGGTGGTCTCTTAATATCTCACCAGTTTTGAAGTTATGAAAAGGAGTAAGACTTTTTGAAATCTAGAAAAGAAAGAAAGAAAAGCTAGAAACCGAGTGAAAGAGCAGAGTCGCAGCACCGGTGACCCGAGAAACCTCATTGCTCCACTTATACTGGCACAATGTCATGTTCTCAGCCACTCCATCACCAGCAAGAGGAAAAAAAAGCTTTTCCTTTCCTTTTAGTCAAAGGCAGTGGGTAAGCAGAGCACGCGGTTCAGAGGGTCATTAAAAAGCATCAAAGGAGGCAGCCTCATGATGGTAATAAGACGGCTGCAAGGAAATAAAGTGGGCATTGATCTGCACTATCGAGTGTGACATTTTAACCGAAGCTAAAAGCCAAGAGCAGATCTAGCCCTCTTATTCATCTGCCTGCCTGTTTTAGTAAATTGTCTTTTTTTTTCCTCCAACCAGTGGCCTCAGAGGTCACTTCATATTAGCTGGCTTGTTAATACTGAGGCAATCAATACTTAATCAACAAGTAATGGGATTTTGCAGTCATCCTGTATGATCTTTCAATAAAGCCCCGAATCTATCTCAGCCCATTCAGAGCCTGACTAAAGGTGCACGATTGCTGCAGAGCAGGGATTTGATGGTCTGATGCTCTTAGGCTGATCTGCATCTGATTAAGACACCATGCAGCCACTGTCCTTCACCCTTTTGTTCCTTTATCCCCGTATAATGTAGCATGGCACAGAAATTCGTCATCTTAGCTTTCGGATGCAACAGCAAAGGAATTAATATTTCCTCAGTGCATGATGATCCAGCCTCTTGGTCCTGATATGCAACCAAAAACAAAACAGCAACGGGGGAGGGAAATTACCGGAGACAGTGACAGGTTTCATGCATTGCCTTAGAGAACGGTTATAACGAGTGGGTCCAAAACAGCCTTTTCATCTCTACCTTCCCTATCCTCCTCACTGCGCAGGAAGATGTGCTAATGTAACATAGTCACTGGATGAGGCTATATGAGAACAGGTATTAGAGATGATTCACTGGGTCAGGAAAGAGGAACAAAAGCCAAAATTACAGGCTCCTTGACTCATCCATCTCTTTTCAAACCTTCAAGCATCGTGTTGACAAGGCTTGAGGGTAGCACTGTTTTAGGCTAATTGTTTTACCCACCCTGATGAAACTTGCCGCCTTCTGCAATTATTCCCCGAAATGCTGTTTGTGCTAATACCATCCAAGGAGGAATCCTAAACAGATTGAGCCAGAAAACAGCCCACAACTTCTACTCTCCAGAACGAGCAAGAAAGGCTGGGAAAAAGAACTACAGTACACATAAACGTTAGGGACCTGCAACAAACTTCACCAGCTATTTCCTGCTGTATAGCACCCCTTTGAACTCTTGCTGCTCTCTGCAGCACCCACATTTTTTCTGGTTAAGACCATTGTCGGCCACATTATGTAAACACCTCATTACTTGGGGGACAAGCGGGCTTAAGAGTTAGTGGGAAAAAGAAAAGCAAAATATAATTATGTGAACAAAGACAAGAGAACAAATGAGTAAAATAGCAATAAGGGAATAAGAAAAGAAGATGATTGGTGACATAAAACACGGAGCTCAAACTAATGCAGCTTCAAAGGGGGCACCTGCTCCTTCAGTGACAGGAGTGACGCGTGGCTGCTGATGGCAAAGGCTCTGCCAGGAAGGACTGCCACACTCTGTGTCCAGAATGTGAACCTGGTATTTGTGCCTTCTTGTTCGCTGCCGTTATTGGCAGAAGGGTAATGCACAGTATGCATGTGTATGAAAACACGCTCTTCTGAGTCACTTTGTGTTTTATTTTTGTGGATATGAATTTCTGGAAACTGAGCCTGTGTTTCCCATTTTCCACCCTCCTCAGGCTGGCGAGTTCACACAGCTTCAAGCAATGGCCTTCTTTCAATTCTGAGTTGCCATTTTCTCCCATCCTGTCGAATTTGTTTCACCTACACTACCTGCCCGTGCAGTGTGCCTGCCCACAGTGCAGGCAGCAGGAGAGGGGTGGGCATGTGTCCTGCCTGTCCCAGGGAACAAGGCACAGGAGGGAGCTGCATCAGGTGTCAGATATCCTGGGCCCCTTTGTGGCATGCTGCAAATGCCACCCCTGGAGCTTAGGAAGTGCATGCTGGTTCGTATCTCAGATGGCCATTGCAGAGAGGAGAGAAATAAAGCAGCTCAGACACAGTCTACTCCTCTTAGGTATATTGGGAAGGTATTTTTTAATTACCTTCCGGTATTTTGGTTGACGCTGCTAGCAGAAAGTGGCGCCGAGGTTCACATCCATTCTTCTGATATGGATGGCAGAAGAAGACTCTTTTAATTTGGTGTGGAGCACGTGAGGATACGGGTTATAGCTTTGTTTTCCATGAGTTCACTTTGGGCATTGCGAGTGGCTGGGGCCCGTGTGGAGGCAGGAAAGGGGGGGAAAGAACCCATCACTCCAGCAAGGTTCAACTGTAGGGATTGCTGGGGTGGGGAGTAGGTGTGCCACCCATGCAGACGGTGCAGTGAGTGCTTCACACAGTGGGTTCATTATCCCTCGGACACTAAGTGTGTTCATTGTGGCCACAATCCCCTTTGGACAGACTATTTTTACTATGGGTACATGCCAGAAATGATCCATCGATGCCTGATGGCCGAGTGCTGCGGTCGTTCCCATTTGAGTACGCACTGAAAACAGGAGCAGACCTTTTTTATGCCTACAGAAAAGCCAGTATCAACTTGGGCCAGTGTCTGAACAGTGATTGAGTGGTGTTGGGCAAAAATCAGGATTGGCTCATACATCGGTCCAATCCTTTAATCAGAATGAATTGAACTCTAATCTACTTCTTGGCAATGAACAAATAGGCAGTGCTGGATATGGATGCTATTTTGTTTCATGGATATATGTTTGTGCAGAGTATGGGGGTGCGGGTTAAAATTAGAGCTGTACGAACCCTGTAGGGCTCCATTCATGACGAGGTTTGCAAACTAATCCGTGTTGCTTGATTTATAGGGATTGGAAACAAACCAAACCTCGTAGATTTGTTTGAAGGGTTTTGTGTGATGTGGGGATTGGAGCTCCATCTGTACTTGCTCACTTGCATTTTCCCTGAGCTAACCTTCCTGAGATAAGGCTGGAATATCTTAGGGTTTTGTGGTGAATAGGTGCATAGAAAGGAGCCAACAGTTTTGGCTTCACTGGTTGTCCTAACAACTGCTGAGTTTCATCAGATAGATTTGCTTTTAAAAAAGATAGTCTCCAGGTAATGATTTACTTGTTCTTCTCCAGCACTAGTGTTGCTTCTCTTCCACAGCTGTTTCCTGACTTGGATCTTAGGTCACATTTCATTCTTACTCTTTACAACATCACTAGAGAGACCCTAAGAAATTATTAAGCCTTTTATTCTCTGATGCTTGTGAAAGAATTGGGAAGACAACTGGCGTATTACTTCTCCTTAAGCTTGTTTCATAGCGTTTATGTTCATTGGAGCTAATAATCACTTTGAAAGGGACACCGGGGCATGTCTCACCTTCTGATGGCAGAGCAGGGAAATACTTGGGAAGCAATGAAGAGTTAATCAAGGAAGAACCAACGGAATGATTAAATGTAACAGATACCAGCTATCAGCAATGTATGTTGGTTTGTAATGTATATTGAGAACTGTGAAAATTTGAGATGTAACAGTTATTTTGTCCTACTTTATGTATAGCTCCTATATATAGCTACCGTGCATGGGAAGATAAACCTGGTAGCTCTTAAATAGTTATGATAAAGCCAAGAATGTCTTTATTTGGCTAAACTTCAAACCTTCAAATCCCATGCAGTGTCGTGTTGTCATTAATTACAGTGGGCCAGGTTGTCAGAGAGAGGCAGGCGTATGTCTCTAAAAACTGGAGACTTTTTCATAGAGCATCTGCTCAGGATTCGAAGCGGTAGCTGAACAGTGTTGAGTGCAGTGTCTTCAGGGGCTAAAGCATCCCTTTCTAGAAGATGGCAATCAGCTCACCCTTGCACATATCTCTCTTCTGCGCTGTAGCTATCTGCTGCCAGAATCAATAGCAGCTGTAATGACCAAGCACGTGGGTGACACACCTAACAGTGAGACTTGTGTGTCAGTGAGCTGGGGCAGGCTGGGGGAAGCTGGCAAGTGACACCTTGGGCGTGAGGAGAGCTGGAAATTAAACAAGGGAGGAGGACAAATAAAGTGTGCTGCCTCAATAGATGCCTGCAGAGGACAGATCTACTTCAAGTTCTGCGTTGCCGCGGCCAGTGTGTGGTGGTGGGACCTTAAAGCAAAAAAAAAGCTGTTTTTCGGAGCTGTTGTTGCTCACCAATTCTGCATCTTCAGTGAGTTTTGGGCTGAATCTCTCCTTTCTGTTGGGCAGGAGATTTTCTGTGGCCTAATTGGCCATACTTGGGCGTTGCAGGTGTAACTGGGAGGATTAGCAGTTGCTCTGGACAGTGTTGCTGTTAGCAGGAGGGTTTGAACTCTGAATGGGAAAGATCAACAAAGTGTCTCATATGCATTTTGTAAGCGATGACAGGCCACAGTGAGTTACCAGGAGTCTATATTAGGTAGAGATCTTACATGTAGCTTGGAATGGGATAAGGGGAAAAGTGGAGATAGGGAAGAATATGTGCCTATTTTTGTCCATCAGCCAGATACCTATTGGTCAGTTTGTTACAGAGGTTGCCTGGAAAGGTCAGCAGCTCAGCGAGCTGTGCTGCGAAACATGCCTGGGCTAAACCAAAACATTCATTCCTGCATACACCAGGCAATCTCACAACTATCAGCTGCGAGCTGCAGCGTGGACAACTGCCCTATTCTTGTGTTACGGACATGTTGGTACTAGTCAGTTATGACACCTCTTACCAGTTCCAGAAAACGGCCTTGTTTTCTGCAGTGTATCGTTCCTTTTCTGCTGGGTTTTGATCGGGCGTACTTCGGTTCAAGCTGTGTGCCTCGCACATAAAGCGAGCGACTGGAGCCTGCTCGCAGGCTGACCCCTTTGCACCGAGACAGGACAATGGCAGTGCGACCTGCATTACTCAAATTCCAGCCTTCACAGAGCTGTCATCAGCATGCCTGGAAAATTAATGTCATTACGCTGTCGCTCGAGGCTTGGCATGGCTGCTCCTCGCCTGCCTGGGAGAGGAAGCCACAGCAGAAAGTGAATATTGTGGCTTGCTGCTGCAAGGGATGGACGAGCACTGCCGAGAGCTGATGGGATATTTGTCTTCACGAGTTTTGCAGATGGAAGTCCGCCCTCTCTGTTTAGTAGTATAAGCTTTTGTGTCTTTGCAGCACTGGCTTTCAGTGGTTACTGGAATCTATGGAAACTAGGGACTGATTTGACTGCCGTTATTTACTGTGGTGGTGTGACACTTCCCAATGTCCACTGAGCTTTATCTTGAACAAGAAGGGCGAGGGTGCAACAGTTTTTCTCCCCTCTTGATTTAAATGCATTTCTTCCACTGTCCTCCCCTGCAACGTTTTTTTGTAGGGCTTCTTGACATGAAACAAACTGATACTGTTAAAGCCAGTGAATGGAGTCATGAATATATTTCTTGTCCTTGACAGCAGTGGCACTCAGCAAACTGAATAACTGTTTAACTATGCAAGGGTACTGAGCATCCTCACATCAGCCTTCCAAGGAACTTTGGGAAGGGTTTTATTTGTAGGTAAGTGGAAAAGCTGTAAGAGAACCAAGGAGCAGGAGAGGAGGGAAGGGAACATCTTCCTTTGAAGCAAGAAGCTGCCTCTTGCTCCATCATGCCAGGCAGCCCACTGCTGCCTTTCCTACCCTAAAAATACTGTGAGGAGCTGCAGAGGAACCTGCTTCCTCTGAAATAAGAGCCAAATAATAAAAGGTAAGAGAAGGGCAGCGTGAATCAGTCCCACATTGTGATCTCTGCCTAGAGCTGGAAGTTGGCTCTCTGAACATCTCTTGTACCCACTCATTCCCAGATGTCAAGCGAATGGTGTCTTAACTTAAATCTAGTGTTTCTTTCAAGGGCAGCCGTGAGATTTTAAATGACGCAACTTATTTTGAGTTTTCTCACAGCAAGCCTTGTCCTACAAAATCAGCAAGCAACAGAAATTTTGTCTGACACAGGGAGCTTTCAGGGCAAGGACAAGCATCCAGTAATGATCAGAACCTCAAACTGGTGAAATCTCCTGGCCAGGCACCTGCTGTGTGACGAAGCAGCTCAGAATTCTATACAACAATTGTAAGAGATTGATTAGAATCACCACACAATAACTGTATACATGACATAACCAACAAACATTCTCTGTGAGTGTTATTTGTTGTGTTAACTCTTCATTTGCATTATGAACATCCAGATCAATAAGACCAGATTCCTAATCATTCATCTTCCTTTTAAGTATCAATAGATAAAGTCCTGTTCCATGTATATGTGAGTTAAATAATGCGGACTAAATGAAGAGAAGAGACTGAGGTGCCCTGAAAAATACAGATATTGCTTTTGTGCCTATTGCACATACATTCAGACCTGCACTGTGAACGCTCACTGCCCAGCAAGTTGTTTCTTTGGCTTTAGCATGGTTGCAACTGCACATAGATGTAACAAAAGAGCTGCCATGATGCACTGACCTCTGTTAATAGTTGTTTATTTGACTGTTTCTGCTATCATCCAACTAAGTCACAAGTACAAAGTGCTCTCTCTTTCCTTTTTTTTCTTTCTTTCTTTTTTTTTTTTAATTGCTAGCCATCCAGGACTCTCTGAAGGCAAAAAGCAAATCGCTTCCTGAATAAAAAACACAAGGGAGCAATGTTAAAGGGGAAGGCTCTGCATGGGGAGCGGATGACGTGCTGTTTGGAGCAAATCAGGTGTGTTCTCCAAAGGACCCAGGGACCTCCCAGCAGAATAGCAAAAGACAGTGTTTCAGTGCCAGGAGTGGAGCTGGCCTGGCAGCGCTGCAGAGCTGTCCAGCTCTGGAAGCTCAGGTGTCTCCAGGCATGCACATGGCAGCTCTTGTTATCTCACAGCAGTGACATCCTGTGCCTTTCACACTTGGTTTTTGCTCTCAGAAAAAAAAGCACTTTCATATTTAGGGCAAACCCATGCTCATTTGTAAGTGGGTCTGTGAAAAAATAATGCCTTTTTTATGTGCTGCTTCACCTCATTGCTTTGGTGACTGAGGAAATAGTGTGGCATCTCTTTAACTTTTATATCTACAAGTCCTTTCTTAGGTTCTTGTCCTATTTTAGATAACTTCTTGAGCGTCTCTTGTCATAACGTCTGTAGAACAACTTAATATTTGCATGGAAAGTCCTTTACTCAAAGGGAATTTTAGATCAATGACATATCAGGAGTTACTGTTCTTGGCCTGGGATAGCTGAGAAATGTGGAAGGGGCTGAACAGCATGTCTGTATTTACGTTCCAGGGAAGAAGCCCATCTGGACTTGCTCTGCCTTGTGCCTTGCTCTTTAGAGGTCCATTTGCAAAATGACAACTTTCTTTCACAATGACAATGGCTCCTGAAGCAAGCAGCCGTGCTTAGCAGTCACTGCCCGATTGCCAATATTTACCTTGCTTTATTACATTACTGTAAACTTTGGTTGGCTATCAGAGCCAGTTGATGACTCTGACAATTTGGAATCTGAAGGGCTCTTATGAAATTAAACACCGCCTTTGCGTGCCATCCAAGCCTCTAGATGGGCAAGTGAAAATAAATGTTCGAAAGGTTGTACTTTATATAGCCACAGACTTGACCTCTAAGTGCCTTAAAAGGGCTCACATACTTAAAGGTGCATTACCAGGCCTTACACTAATTCACTGTGATAGCTAAAGTGCTTTGTGTATACCACAAGAGACCAGAAGCCCTTGAGGATCCTTTAGAGCAGAGCATGTGGGCAGTTAACATTATTCAGCTCGAATTTTGTATTTGTAGCCAGTCATGAGTGAAAGTAGGGGTAGACTATTTGCATATTGTTTTTGGTATAAAGCTAGAAAAATGCTTCCATATGTGTAAGTCATGTAACTTCATCCTGCGTGTTTCTTAGATGCCTGGAAAACCCTAAATAAGATGAGGCCCTTTCTTTTTCTTTTCTTATTTTTTCTTTTCTTCTTCTCCCCACTGAGAATTTCTTGGGAGCACTCATCCCTCCCTCTCTTTTAAGTTTGCTGGTCTAAGCAGGAATACTTGAGACTGATTTTAATTCTTAACTAGATGGACATGATTTATTAATTCACATTTGAAATAACAATTGCAGTCGGAAGGAATCAGCTGAAAGCCTTAATTACATTGGAAAATATGCTTCAGTGTAGCATGGCCCCATCCAGCTTTCAGAATGCATAATTATCATCATTTTTTAATTTTTATATTTGAAAAATTGTGATGGAGACCAGACTCTGCTGGCTACTCACACCGCTTCAAAGCAATGCCTAAATCAGAAGTGAGTCTTTAAATAGATCATTTTCTTACTTGCTTGTTAGTGCCCAACCACATATGTAGACTTATTGTGCAGGGTTTGGCCTCAGTGTTTTGAGTATTATTTTTACATCTGAGCCAACTAGCAGTTTCTGTGCCCAATTCCAGTGAAAAAAAAAAGATGTTAAACTGTGAATGCGCACTGGCATACGAGCTGAGATTAGGTAATTTGGGATCACTCCATAGAAATCGCATATGGGCTTTGGAGACTGGGAATTCATTCCTGTTCAAACGGTGACCAAATGGGGAATGGGGAAAGCAAGATCAAGGTAATTAAAAAAAAAAAAAACCAAAAAACAAAAAACCAAACCACCAACCCTCCTGAAAAGAAAAAAAATGCACCGCAGGACAAGAAAGAAAAAACGAAGCCTTCCTTGCTGTAATCTGGAAAAGAATGTTCAGTTGAGATATTGGCCCACTTGACCCAAATGAGATAGCGCATGAGCACTTCTAGCTACAATTGCAATTCCTATGACCATTCTTTCTCTTAAGACTTCTGAGTATTTTCCTTCATTGTGTCTTCATTCCATATTTATTGTTTTCTGACCATCTTTTATCTTCCCCGTGACCCTCTTGCCCCCATTCTGTTATCTAGGTTAGCTATTCATTAAGTTCACTATAAAACTGGAACTAGTTAAGGAAAACTGCTGTTAAGTTAGTCCGTTGTGAGATGATCACTTTTTTATTTTTGAGTCTGAGAAACCTAGAAAATCTGTGCAAAGTTCACTTCAAGATTTGGGTTAAAAAGGAAATCCAAAATTGTTCCAAGTCCTTGTTCAGGACTGTGGTTTGGCAAAAACCTAATCACAGAATGTTAGGGATTGGAAGGGACCTCCAAAGATCATCTAGTCCAGTCCCCCTGCCGGAGCAGGATCACCTAGATCAAGTCCCACAGGAACGCGTCCAGGTGGGTTTTGAATGTCTCCAGAGAAGGAGACTCCACAACCCCCCTGGGCAGCCTGTTCCAGCGCTCTGTCACCCTCACCGTGAAGAAGATTTTTCTCATATTTATGTGGAACCTCCTATGTTCCAGCTTGCCCTGGTCTGGGTTTGGGCATAAAACCGAGGCTGAGAGGTGTCTAGAATAGGTTTGCCCATTTTCAATTATGAGCATGGATGTGGTAGGACTGAAACAGGGACCACAGGAGCCCAACTGTCTGAATAGAAGACTAGGAGAAGGTCCTGGTGGTTTGTAACGCTGAGGCCCTACTTCATGATGTACACCAAAGCCTCTTGCAACCTTCTCTTGCCAGTAATTTCCACTCCAGGTGTGCCTTGATGTTTTAAAGGAAAACCTCCCCCTGAGGGCTACGAAGTAGACTACAGAGTCTATGCATCCAGTGTAAAATACCAGATAAGGTGTGGGTTAGCTCATGGGAGAACAGTATGATGGACAACATGAAAACCCAATCCCTCGATATCCTGCACTCAGTAAAAAGCACTCCATGGTGTGGTTTCATCTTAAGACCTGGAGTGGTGGAGCTGTAGGACAAGGAACTGTCTGATTTTCATTAGCTTTGCCTGACCATCTGTGAGCAGCAGGAGCCCTTCTCCCTTAGCATCTCCTCTGTGTCAGCCCCTCAGACACAGCAGAGAGGAGCCATGAAGTAAAATGGAATAGGTGGTCATGAGATACCGTAGAAGATGGATGGAGAGGGATGAAGCAGAAGAGGAGTGACTGATGGAGCTTGTAGATCACCTCGATAAGGAAAAGTATCTAATCCAAAACCTCATCTTAGTTAGAAAGGAAGGGGAGGATTGTGATGCTCATCTGTTTAAGGCCAGAGGAGAATCTAAGGGTTGGTGCGTGACAGACACCACAAAAGTCACAGGGTTATTTTCTTGTTCTACACAGCAGGTTAAAGCAGCACTCTGGGGCATTGGAAAATGCAAAAACATTTCACTGGCAAGACAATGCTGTATGAGGTGTCCTAAAGAAAGTGAAACTTTCTGGAGAGAAGGCTACCCAGAATGGAGTCAGAGGTGGACACCACAGACCGTGTAGGCTCTGTTTGTCAGCGTAGGAGCAGAACTAACTTTTTAGCACTGTATCTACCGGGCTCTGGATAAGGAGCACAGTTTGCTTACCAAGCTATTAAGAAAAGAGATCAACAAATATGGAAAATTTGTATTTCCTTCTCAGCAAAGGGCTTTTTCCAGACTTACCCTGAAACAGAGTAGTCAGAAATCATACACAGGAGTGCAGGAGTAATGGGTTAAAACCAGGGGGAAGGAAATACCACTTTAACCACTCTACGTCCTTGACTAATGTTAAAAGCTTTTGCCTTTTCTCTCCAAACTTGATGAAACTTCTTACACCTGTACGCATGCAGAAATGTACTTCTGAAGCAAAATGTGGTAAGTGCTCTTCAGGAGTCATTGTTAAAATACAGAGGAGGAGGAGTATTTTACTCTGAGTCTTTCCCTCAGATGTGCACAGCCTTCAAATATTTTTACATGGAATCACTATGGTGGAAAGCTCTTTCTCATTATGACTTAGATGATTAAATAATTCCACTTATTCTTGCATCTAAAAGATGGGAAAGTTATCTGTGCTCTTCCTTACTAGCCTTTGCCTGGTGTGGCATCCACAGTATTGCACCCCAGACCTGCACACCTACAGGATATCTCCTTGGCTCTTCAGATCTTCCACAAACCTTGTCATCTTTGCTCTCTTCCCTGGGCCTGCTGAGGACCGTCATGTACAATATGGTCTTCTCTCGTGCATGTGGCTTACTCAAACCTGAAGTGGTGTCTTGCCAGAGCTAGGAGATACCACAGAGCTTCACCAGTAGGCTCCTGATGTTTCTGTGCCTTGGAAATGGCCATCTTTTAGGAAAGGTTTGTGAATGTTTATAGGAAAAGGCAACGAGGGAGCTCACAGGAAAGCTGTATCTGGTAAATTCACCTTTTCTGGCCCTTCAACTGACTAGTGATAAATAAGGCAAATGCAAGACTGTACTTGAAAGTATAAGAGCAGAAGAACAATCTTTTCTCCTCTTGGCATGGCTTCCGACAATGTTTGCTGTCTGCCAGTGCCGCAGTGAGTTACAGTACATGGGGTCATCATTACGTACATGGAGCCAATGAGGGCAAGAATAACCTGAGAAACAGTCTATTTTCTGTCACTGAGTAAGTGCTGTTCTCCACGTGGCCCTCTGATACATCCAGCTACCTGGTGTTGAAAAATGACTGGAGTTATTGTTCAAGCTGTTTGTCCATCCTTTCCAGCAATAACACTGGTTAAACACGTACACACATGGATATATATATTCTATATATGCATATATAAAAATATATACGTAGAGGCCCACAAACATATACATGTAATGCTCTCGTACGCGCCCAGCTTATCATCTGTCTGCTTGGGAAAAGCAGGACAAAGCTCTGGGCAAACTGAAGGTCAAGGGATGGAATCAAGACCGATCTCTAAAAGGGGGAGACAGTTTCAGTGAGCAGTGCGGCTCAGTCACTTTGGAAACGGGGGATTTCTGAGAGCAGAGAGCATTGTTGCTTTAGGATCTGATTTTATTCTGAATGTCTGAGTACTTAATGAAGGGTAACACCACAACAAGAGCAAAGTAAGAATTGGTGCAAGAATCAAATCCTTATCTGACCCCCAGCAGGGAAGTTTCTGAGCATTAAGAACCTCTGCATTTATCCTCCTCATTCCTCAGCTGTGAAAGTTTTTTTTTTTTTTCCCCATTTTAATGGTAGGAAAATGAGAATCAGGGGTATGACAATTCGGACTTTCAAAGTCTTGTTTAAATAACTAGGTATAGAAGGAGGGCAGCATGCCAGGAAAGGAAGGTCTTCTGAAAACATTTCTGCAAACATCAAGAGGGAGCCAAAAGCTTTCTGCTATGCTGGCCCTCCCAGGAAGGACATTTTCTGCAAACCTGGCCTTAATTGGTGCTGAGCACTGGAAAATTCTGGTCCTCTACCCAGCATGATGGCATTATGGGTCAGCTTGGTGTATCTGTTGCATTAGACCATCCATCCTCTGATTCAATCTTTGTCCTGGCTGTACATGCCCAATTTTATTTGTGAAGAGCGAATTCAGGAGGGAAAAAAAAACCCAACTTTTTTTTGTCTGTCTCTCTTTTTTTTTTTTTTTTTTGTCCTTCTCATCTTTCAGCCTGGCATTTACAGTAGCATGGCCCATCCTACCCCCTTCCAAAGTGCACTGAAAAGGAGCCATCTGTGGGTTCCCTCTGTTGATATATTTCCAAAAGACCTTGCAAAGTGACATTAATTGTTTTGACTGTGTGCACCTATTTGTTATTACATGCTGCTGCCCAACTCTCTTGGTTTATTTTTTTCCTTTCTTCAAGTAATAATCTTACACTATACTCAAATATGTGTGTACAATCAGCTTGGAGGGAGTCAGCTGCCGTCAGGGCCCTAAAAGCAGAGATGTTCTGAAGTCATTTCAGTGTAGGGAACACATTTCATACTTATCAGGCGATTTCTTGTGTACAGATGGGACCCACCCATACGACATTATTGAAACGAGCTCCTCTCGAGGTTCCTTCCACTGGAGCCTGGGACGGCTGTAGAAGAATTGAGTACATCACCTTCAGCATTATCTTTGCTGATGTATGAGTTCTTGGCTGCGTGAGGCAGGAGCTGACATTCAGTGCTGCACATTTCTTTCTCCAGCAAAGCCATGAAAATCTGATGGACTTCCTGGGCAATATTAAATCCTGAGCAAAAGCTTTATAAAAGCTACTTCAGAACACTATCAAATTATTAGTATTCTTTTTCATAATACAGACGGGGTCTCATTTTATTGAAAGAAAAAGAGAGAAAGAGAGAGAGTGTTTTTTCCAGCCCTCTTGGGAATTGTTTTATTGAAAATATCAAAACTGGGAAGATTTCTCCAGTGCCAGGGGTCAGAATCTTTGACTAGTTTGTTGTAATGTGAACATATAAAAATTCACTCAGTGCTCATTCTCTGCCTTTTATTTAATGTACAGTCCAGGTAGTTCCACTTTGATTCTTTACATTACTGTCCCTAGCACTGAACATTTGCTTTGAGTGTTTTAAATTTCTTTCATGAATTCTGAAGAAGGGAAAACTTCAGGAAAATTGCCATTGGCCTAATATGTATCGCTGTACTATTACCAATAAAAGAAAATTTTGTTATTCCAACTGACACTGAATAAACAAGTACTTTGTTTCTTCTGCAAAGCTCTAACTTGAAGTATTCTTCACTGTAATATCTCCACTTAAAAATAGCATTTTCTTACTGGTTCTCTGTGAATCATATCTGCATACCTTAATGAGTAAGTGTTTAATATTTTAATTTCTATTACTACAGAATAGTAAATGCTGCTGGAAGTCAGCTGAAGTAAGAACTGACAAGCAGCTAAGTTACATTTCTCCCTGTGCATCATTGTCATCGCCACAGAGTACTATCAACATAAGGGCTAGCCAACTCATAACTTCAAAGGCGTTGGGTTTTGCGATGATTGCGAAGGGCACAGTTGTCATGCAGACCCTTTATTGTGACAGTGATTCATAAGAAAAGAAATCAGTTCAATTCTCTCATCACCAGTGACATTTTCTGTGGAGTGGCAGTTAATTTTTTTTTATTTTTGCTTATAAATAGATTACTAGCAATCACTAAAGTCAGGTAAAGGTGACCAATATGGAACTCCTGTGGATATACGTTAGTTATCTTTCAGCATAAACCTGGACTGCAAAGTGAGATCAGCAAACACAGCCTCGTTACCTCAACTTTTTTGCCTTTTTCTTATAAAAGGAAGCACATTCACCTGAGTTGTGTATTTAAACCCTGTGAAGGTTTCTGTCCAGGTCTGAATTAGGCAGCATCTCTGAGGGGCAGGTGAAAATCCTGATTTGGAACAACTCTGGATCAAAGCTTGGCTCTTCTGCACGTTGGCTTTGCTTGTTTTAGGCTATGTTGGCCAGTGTTAAAATGCCTTTAAATTCCCCCCAAATGACAGCTAAGCGAAGTATTGTATGGATATTTTGAGGCAGATCTTAAAAGGACTGCTTTTGTGTGAGATCACACATAGCATCACGTGTGTTCTTTGTCAAGGGGTTATGAAGGCTCCATCCATACAGCTGGGACTGCAGGAATATTGCTGATGCAGAGAGGAATGCGTTTCGCAGGGCTGCATTGTGCACCTCCATGATCTAAGATGAGAAAAACATGCCGTTGGGATGTCTTTGAGTGCTTTAACCTTTCTATCCTCCACACTGAGGCGGCCCCTGGAGCCGCTCGCTTGCTTCCAGCCAAGATTCCAGCCTCTTTCCAAATATCCTGTTTTAAGTAAGCAGGTGGCTGAAGTTTTCCCGAGTCCAGGGACATCTTACCTCAGGCATGGTCTAAAGAACAACAAAACAAAGAAAAAAAAAAAAACCAACAACAAACCCACCAGAAAAGCAGTGTGAACTCAGGCCAGTGCTTGTCTCTCTGTTTCTAACTCTGCTATCTCTATTCTCTGAAGAAATTCATTTCTGCATGTTTAATCTGACACCTTTTGCAAGCAATCCACTCACTCAAAACACCAGCAATGAATAAACACTACCAGCCTCTCGTAGATATTTGATTGGGTAGCTAATTCACAAATGATTGACTACCCAAGTAGGGAGAGCATATGGAGGCTCTGTGAGCGACTGTCAACACGAGGGAAGTAGTCAGGGAAGCCAATTGTTAAGAACTGAAAACAATAGCGAACAAGAAAGTCCTTGAAGGAATGTGGCACTGGGTCTGCTCGAAGCATGAATTTATGAAAACGCGTGGCCAAAACAAAAGAAGATGGCAGCATCATTTCCTATATATGCTCCTCGTTGTTGGTTATTATTATTCCAATTTTTGACACTTGAATGAAATGTGGTATAATTGGGCTTCATAGCTGCTGCTTCAGGCGACATCAATTGCCTTTTTTAAAAATGATGATGGCGTTGAGGGAGACTCTTTTTTTCCTTTTATGTTTTGAAGCTGCAGTACTCTCAGTGCCACTCGTACAATACACGAAAGGGGCATTGTACTCCTGGGAGGGACTGCAGGGCTGGGGACTGATCCCATGAAGAAATATGAGATGGAGAAGAAAAGTAAACAAACTGTAGGATGTTACGCTAAAGCTAATCCCAAGATATCCCTTCTTCTTTTTCCTCTCTGGGTTTTCCTTACCGATAGCTCAAGCATTTCACTTCCTTCCCTGTAGCGCGCAGTGTATGATGTTACAGGTGTATGCAAGAAAACTCCATTCCCTGCCTGCCTTTGCTTTGATTCAGTAATCAATTCTGTCAAGTTTGAAGGACCTTAAGATGTCATGAAAGGAAAATCATTCCTTAAACTGTGTTTATTTCTGCTACAAAAAACCCCACCTCTGCATCTTTTGTTTGTATTGATAGGTATACGGCAGGATTTGGTTGGCTTGTTTTGACTTGGAGGGGAAATAAGATGAGAGGCGTAACGTTTTTCAAAGTTGGATTCAGCAGGGAAAGGGAAGATGTATTTGTCATTCTGCTTTTGCGTTGAGAAGCAGTTCTTCAGGAGGTAGAGCAAATCTTTAAAAAATAATGCTGAAAAGACTCTAATGACTAAGAAGACTGAAGGAACCTATTGTGGCTGAGTCCTTTGCAGGGGATAAATCCTACTGGGTATGTTTTAAATATCACATCCAGCCCCTCATTTCTGCTCCTTTTCTCCACCAGGACAGGGCTGGTTAAGCCCCAGCATAGAGGAGCGTTTCACTTCAGTGTCCCCAAGGGAACTTCAGCTCCCTGAACCTGCTGGGGTGCCTTGCCCTTACAGCCTGTCACCTTGGCTGTCTCCCCACCTTTAGAGTTTGGGCAGCGATGTAGGGCTGAAAGAAGTAGAGAACTTTTAGGCAGGAGAAACCTTTGCACTGCCTGAATGACAGGTGGAACCAGTGCTGGAGGAGAGAAGGGAAATCAGTTGAACCATGTCTCTATAGCTTTAAAACCAATATATTTGCAGATCTTGAAGGCAGTTTCCCTTCAGACAGACCCAAATGAAGGGTCTGGATCCAAACACCCCCAAATGAAGGACCATCTGTACTGTAGCTCTGTTGTAGCCGCTTCACAGAAAAACTGCCAAAGAGCGCGCGGGACGTAGCTCTTCTGCCAGGTGCTGTCGGCAGCAGTGGATGCTGCATTCGGATGTCAGGAGATTCCTCCTAAAATTAACAAACACACATACTTGTGCAGATCCCCAGGTGAGCGAAATGGCTCCCCTTGGTGCTCTCAGGCAACAAACTTTACTCTTCTGCTAAGGCCTAAGTTTGTGCACGAGGCAAAGAAAATGCAGCTGAGAAAAAGGGAGCATAAATGAGGAAACAACCACAATAATAGGAATGTCAGTTTATAATGTTATAGCTCATAAACAAGATGTATGTAAAGTCCCCCTCCATGCACACACACATATGTGCGTGCTGTATTTTGGGCAGCAATCCTTTTCTTTGCTTCTCTTACCCTCTGGCAGCAGTGTTCAGTGCATATTGTCGCTTTAACGTTTCTTTTTGCTCCTCGCCAGCCCTTTCCCCCAGGCACCCCACCAGGAGCTGTTGATGTTGACTAGTGGAGATGCTCGCTCTCTACCACAGGGTTAGACTCATATTTTCTTGCTCCTACTCGGTCATACAGACACCAGGGATAGGAATGCTGGTAGAGACATGTTTTCACCTTCTCCCAGCGTCTCCTCCTGACTTTTCATTCTCACAAAAATGCCAGACTTCGATTACTTTAAGGCTCTGCCAGCTAGGGAAACCCATTTCTTCTTCCTCTTCTTATTAGCGAGCTCTCAAGTGGAGGCTCCCCCATGACAGCCAGCGCTGCTGTCAGGACCTGACACAGAGCTGGGGGTTGCTTGCGGGTGCCGAGCTGTGGCAGAGGGGCACTTCTATTGGCAGGTAACTCTTGGAACTTCATTGCCTAAAGACATAAATTTTAGTGCATTTCTTGGGTATAGGCATTTAGCTGCTAATGATTTAGGATCTTAAACAATTTAAAAATATTCTTTTTAATGAAATCTTTGCAGTTAACCTTTAACTGCTTCCAGTTCACAGAATCCTTTACAAGAAAGGGCAGGAAATCAATAGCTCTAAAAAGCAAAAGCAACAGCCCGAGCATCAGCATGTGCCATATCATACTGGTGTGCCAGTGCGAGCAATTGCCTGGAGCAAGCGGGAGGTGACACAGAAGAGCAGCCCCTCTGCCTGCATTACTTTTGCAGTATAATCTGGCTCATAAGGAATTCTACAAGGACAAGGGAAGATGAAGGTTGGTTTCATCACCAAGCCATTGTCAGGGGAACCTGGAGCATGCAATGTTTGTCCGCACAGGAATCCCTAAATCCATTGATTTCTGAGAGCTCATTAGTGTGAGCATGGCAAGCAAGATTTTGACCTGCTTTTGGTGTTGTGCTGGTCCTGGAAATTGTTACTTCTGTGACTCCGCTACAGGAAGAGGCTTAAAATTAAGGTAGCTGCTTATCAACCTCCATTTCTATGTCTATGCAAACAAACAAAGCCCACCGCCCCCCCGTTCATTGAGCTTTCCTGCTTTCCTTTGTTCAGCTTTTCCATGCTTTTGTCTTAGATGTTAGAAGGTTGGACACAAGGTCATTCACTAACCATTTCATGTGGCTACAGCAAGTCAGTTCAGGTCTTCTCCCCCTCCCCTCAATTCATCTGAGGTCTTTGCTGTGCAGTAATGGGGCTGAAAACACATTCCTCATGGTAAAAAATAAAAAAAGTGCTGCTGTTCCACAGGAGCAGTGGGAAAGGCTGTCCCATATGGGTGTCTGTGCAACTCAAAATGAGCTCTTTGGATGTCACCTATTACTTAAGCAGTAGATTTTTTTGAGTTTGAACCCTTTTAAGCAGAAGCTGGGAAGGGGTTAGAAATACTTCTGTCATCAATAATGACCGGAACTTCTGTTCAGCCTTTGCTGCTTCTTAAGGCCTAGGACATAGTCCTTCTGGACCCCAGGGAAGGGCAGTTCAGGGAGGATGTTACTCACAGGTGTCAAAATCCCGACTTGTGTCACTTGCTGATAGCAATTAATGCGGTGGCAGAGCTCTGCCCTAATATTGCCATGGATATGGACTCTGATCTCCTGTGAGTTGTTCTGCCCAGTTTCTGGAACTGACTCCTCTGTGTCTTAAATAATTACTGAGATCTATACGCTCACTTTCCCTGTCTGTAAAAATGGGCTGGCTCCCCTCACTAGCGTATTTGGAGAACAAATTAATAATGTCAGGCACTCAAGAGGAAAAGTTTTTCAATGTATATTTGCTCTGCAAAACTGCTCAATATTGTTATTATTTATTATTCTATGGACTCATCACTCTCAGCTCCCTTCTGCCAGAAGCTGCTTTGAAAGATGGATAAGTTGCACAAAAAATATTTTCCTTCAGTTTTCTTTGTGAGAAGGTTTTAAGCGTGGCATGGGGAGGGTTTTTTCTGTGAGGGAGGGCGAAGGAAGACAAGCTGCTGTGATGAAATGGGTTTGAAAAGGTGGATCCAAGGAAAAATAACTTCTAACCCAAAATTCAGACTGTTGTATTACCAAATTTTTACTCAGATAAAAGGCAAAAATACGTAAGAGTATGAACAATCCTTTTACTACCTGCAGATATATTTATAACACTTGGGTTTTCTCTCTGCGCTGTCTCTCCCTCCACGCTCAGCAGCCGTAAAAGGCAGGGAGAGATGTGAATAGCCCTAATTGCTGTTTGTGAATTCTGCTTTTGATGTCGCTGATAGATACCAGCGTTGCTCCTGTCTCACTCTCTACTTCCAGTGACTTTCCATCTGGTGCAACTCGTGCTGTACGCTCCCTCAGGTTTATGTGCGAACTCCTGTGAAAGCAGAGTCATTGATTTTTGTAGGTTTAGTGCCAGAGCAATTTTAAATGGCACGAGGCTGATTTCCTTGACTTTCGCTTTCCTGCTCTTGATACTTCTGTGTCAAACTCAACACCTTTCCCAACACTATCCTCCTCCTCATAATAACAAAGTACTCAGCACCTCCTCCTCCTCACTAGTGCTGTCAGCAGGAGCGGTGGAAGGGTGCTACAGGCGACTGTGTTTGTTTTGACAGTGCCAACTTTCAAAAGGATCTGCTGAGTTAGTGGGAGGTCTCTATGTGTTTGTGTTTCTAAACATAATTGTTTAATCCCATTTTGGGATATTTCACCACTGTGCATCTATTGTGCAGCCTGGACTTCGGATCCCTCCTGCGCTACAATAGCCATCGTGGTGAAGAATTTGATCTGCTGCAGCTCTCTCATCTCCTAGACAGCTAATGACATGGAGGGACTTTTCTAGGTCTTCAATTAGTCTGTGATAATGGAATAAGTAGTGGGGAGATTATTTTCCTGTGCTATTGGAAAAAGTCTTGCTGAAGGCTCCATTTTGATTTTACGTATGTGACCATTTATCACAGGAAAACGTCTAAGTTAATATGCATGACCAACGGAGTGAGATCAGGATCTGACCTGAAGCAGGGCCATGGTGTTCCCAAGCACACCGAAAGGCCAAAGCGATTTTGCCTGAGGTAAAGGATATCGGTGTAGACAGATTCTCACGTTTTGTCTTTCAAGTGTCAGTGACACAAGGCGCCATGATTTATGACATGGCACCAGAATCCCTGATTAATTGTCTCGTGCTGCTGATGTGCAGAAGATGATGTGCGAAGTGTTTTCCCCAAGCATTTTATAAAACGCAGTAGGCAGGGAATGGACTGTCAGAGACTGAAGTTCAGGTGTGGGGACTGCCTGCTCACAGAAAGCACGTTAAATCATTGCATTAGTCCTCCAGCCTCTCCCTCATCCCACTTACGAGGCTTATCCCTCTTCTCTGACTACATGGAGAGATCAGAGTCCTAACCTTGCTCCTCTGAATGGTGTCAGAGTTACATGCACAGAGCAAATGCCTTCAGCAAAATCTCTGTGGCGACGGAGACCATTTACATATAGTGAGCGAGGCTATTTAGGTAGGTGCCAACCTGAAAGCTCCTTATTTCTGAGCTCTTTGAGGACTCAGACCTTGCAAGATACCAAATATAAGTGGATAAATGGCTTTTGCATGTGTAAGTCCATGGCCCCTTCATACAGGTGATAGAAACAGTCAGGAGAAATGAAGACGCTGCCCAGACTCTTTTGGAATGAAATCCTGTGTTTTAATCAGTGAATTTCTTGCGTTTATCTGCACACTATTGTTCCTTTTTCTTTCACAGCATGCCTGCTCAATTCATGAGACATTTTTGCTTCGTTTCCAAAATGTGGGATAGGCAGTGAACTTAGCTCTAGAGCTACAAGTCTTTTTCTTCCCCACCTAAAACAAATCCCACCTGCTCTCTCTTTATATATTACCACTCTGCCTACGGCTGAGATAGGGATGTAGGGAGAAGGAAAGTATATATGTAAGTGCGTTGCTCATGTTTATATTCCAAATGAACATGACATTATCTTTGAACTTAAAACCACTTCTTTGAATAACGACGTTTTTAGCACGGCCTAACAGCGCACCACAGCTTATAACAAAAATATATCTGCAGCAGGAACTTAAGTTTAGCCTGTGGGGACTGGATCCGCCTGTTTATTAGTTTGTGCGTACAGCGATGAACCCTGCAGTGGTCCTTCCCAAAAATAAAACGAAGGCATTTGCTGCTCAGGGACTTGTGGGCAGCTCTGCGTGCGAGAGGACTACAGAGTGGGAGGACTTCCAAAGGGAAAGGCTGCAGCTCAAAACTCAGTGTTACTGGGGCACAGCTCTGCAGCCGGGGGGTGCAAAGGGGGTGCAACAGTTCTTCCCTCTTGAAGTTTGATGGCAATTGAGTCTGTTCTAGTTTCGAGCCAGGCCTATTCTCCCTCCTGACATCGGCACCCCTGTGCGTTTGACGGTTTGTGGTCTGATCGTCTGTATGAACTCCTTGGAGACAAGTGTGCACGTTGAGCCAGAGGACATTTATCTTCTGCTCTATCCTTTTGTGCACCGAAAGGATATTATTTTGAAAGTCACGCTATACAACAGTCATTTCAGAGGGTGACTCTCAGCTCCTCTGCAAACAGAAGAGAGCTTTGCATGCAGTTTAATATGAAACAAGGCTATGTCTTTAATTAAATTATTTAATCCTATTTCTTTAAGAGAAGAATCTTTGTTATGAGTTTAGAAACAAGGAGGCAAAAATTCTGGGTTTTTTTTCCTTCAGACATGAATTTCTTCAGTCTCCTTGTGTTTCTCATTTACCTGTTCAATGTTTATGCTGCTTTCTGTGGAAGGGGGATAGCGCTTATTTGTCTCTACAAGGTTTGGTGTATTATTTGTAAAATATTTTGTGCGCTGCCAGTTGCAAGAATGAAGCGTAAGCCCCAAATATCTCTGCATTATTAATTTTGGCATTAGCAAGACATCTAATTTTTACAGGTGAAGATGGCTTCCCCTTTTTACTGTTAGTCCTTCCCATTTCACAAGGTGAGCTGTGTTTCTGCTCTCTGAGGGAAATGGCCTGGAATTTACAAACCAGAGTTGAATGGCAAAAAAAGGACAGAGGAATTAGGAAGCATGGCCAAAGAAGCCAGGCATATGCACCGCATTTTTCCTTTCACATTTCAGTCAGCAGTCACACCGTGGTCCCCTTTCCGGAGGAGCTGACCGAGACAGAAGGAGGAAAAGTAACTCCGATCACATAATAAGCTAGAACTTGAACAGGAATCCAATTAGCTCCTTTGTTTTAACGTTAAACTACGTTGCCTTGACCTCAGCCCACAGGTAGTGTTAACGTCCATGGCTATTGTCAGGCAGTTGTATGAATGTGTTACAAAATTAAATAATGTGGCATTGTGCTGTATGACTAGCACTTACACACTAAATTATCACAGCTCTCCCTGACCTTGGCAGCATCATAGGGTTCATATTTTCAGAAAGATGAATTGTTCTCAGAACAATTTCTTCAATGTTTTAAACACACACACTTTTCTTTAACCTTATGGACACAGAGTTTTTACCTCCTTGTACTGTTATGATTTTAAAAACACTGGTCCCAACACAATGCTAACTGAAGTCAATAAAAGGGCTCTTACTGACTTCTATGCTCTGGTACTTTATACTCAAATGAAACTGCAGGATTTCGGCCTAAAAGTGGAGAAAAAGATGAAGTATATAGCTTTATGGACTTGAAAAGAAAATCTTCTAGCTATGTTTTCAAATTCTTGGCCACTCTTTTCTAGGGCCTAAGAGCAGCAGGGCGGGACACGGTGATTCTCTTTCAAGACTCAGCATTTACTGGGTGACTTGTACTATTTGTGTAGTCTTCTCAAAATTTGCTCGTAGCTATTGTTCAGAGTGGGAACAAAGGATGAGTTTGCGTATTTCCTAATGTGAACATTAAAACCATATTCAGGGAGTTACAAAGTCAGTAGAGAGAATCAGAGTTTCCTTATTTCTACCACCTGCTACTGGTGGCTGCTGATGGATTTGCTCCCCAGGCAATACAGTAAGCCAAACTTAGCACTGCACAATTTGATCCAGCCTTTGCTCTCTTTAATTTAGACAGCAGGGTAGAAGATGGCCATATTCTGAGAGAAAATCATTTGTAGACCAGCTGCGCCTTTGGTCTCTGGGTTCCTGTAGGTTCCCACCTATCCAAGGGACTGGCCATGGAATAGAGAGTTTTTTAAGGCTGTGTCCCCTGTTCATGCATAAACCTGGCTGTAATGTCCATGCGTAGGGCACATGGATGCTAAGGAATCAAAAGTATTGTAGCATTTTTAATCATGCCATGCTATGCGCAGTTCTGGTCTCTGCATCTCGAGACAGGTATAGTGCAGTTAGAAATGGTCCAGAGGAAGGCTAAATAGTTAAAGGGATGGAGCACTCACGTTTATGAGGAGAAAATAGAGAATCTGGGACTCCTCCATTTGGAGAAGGCTGAGGAGGGGAAATGAACTGAGTTTTACAAAGCTAGTGGATGTGGAGATAAAAAAGAAGAATCAAATCATTTAAACAAGTTACTAATTTATCCTTAAAAACAAAGGAAAGTTTTTGAAAATATATACTTGTAGACGTTTCTGGGAGATAGTTTTCCAGTGCAGTGTAACATAAACAGATTAACTGCAGTGTTTATTCAGTGTGAAAAAGCAGTTCCAAGAGCCCCAGGTGCTTGCCAAGTCCATAATTGTACCTCCTTAAATACTTTCATTACTTGGAAGTACAATAAGAGAAGCAGAGACACATGCTTTCTACTTTCTTGTCAACAAAACACCTCCAAGAAATTAAACTCTGTTTTCTCTAGAAATTTTCAGCAAGATTTCCCCCCCGCCCCCATCTTGAAGAGAAGGGGAAGAATGCCTCAGAGATGATGGCAGAACACCCCCATGGAGGGATTTCTATGTGCAGAAAGGAGGACTGAACTGAAACAGTGACAGTCACTTTTATTAAAGTTTCATTAAATTGTGGAGACCATTAAAGGCTGCAGCATTTAAACATGGCCTAGTTTCTGTGTCCTACCAACATAATAAAAAATAAGAGATGCTGTTTTCTGTAGAGTTTGGCTGCACTGCTGTCCTTACAGCAGAGCTAGACTGATCCACGGGGATCATTTGCTCCCTCAATATACAAAAGCCATCAGTCCTCAGGTATACAGCAAAGACAGCTCAGAGAGTGTCCAAGTAATGCTTTAACTGTCGCTGCAGCTTTGTCTCCACCCTTACTTCTCTCTCTGCCCATAGACTGAGCCGTGTTGGCCATGGTCAGATAACTTCTGTCTTTTGTCCTCTCCACTGTCTCCTATGCCAGAGAGAATCACAGAACCGCCCAGGCTGGAAGGGACCTTGAAAGATTATCTGGTACAACATTTCAGGGGAAAGGGAACCTAACTGTAATTATCTAGCACCCTGTACTACTGCATCTTCAGTGGCGGGGACTCTACCATGTCCCTGGGGGGATGTTGTTCCAGCGAATAATTAGTCTCACAGGAAAAATGTTTTCTTATATTGAGATGAAACTTCTCCTAGAGCAACTTGTACACAGTGCTCCTTGTCTTCTACATCTGGCCCCTCGTGCAGAGAGAACATGGGACGTGGTTTACTTTTTGGGATGTGGTTTAGTAATCATGGTAGTGTTGGGTTGATAGTTGGACTTGATGATCTTAGAGGTCTTTTCCAATCTTAATAATTCCATGATTCTATTCTTCTGACCTCCTTGTAGCTGCCCTTTCAGTACTGGAATGTCGTGATGAGGTCCCTCCTGAGCCTCTTCTCCAAGGAGAAGAGGACTAACTCCTTCAGTACCTTTCATCACCGGGCAGGTTCTTCAGCCCTTTAATAATCTTTGTGGCCCTCCTTTGGACCCTCTCCAGTCTGTCTGCATCTTGTTTGAGTTGTGGGGACCGGAACTGAACACAGTACTCCCAAGTGGGGCCTGACAAGCACTGAGTAGACAGGGACAATCTGCAGTAATGCCCCTATAGATTCATATGCTTCTGGCCAGGCTAGTCTTACAGCCTGCCCAGGTCTAAAATAAATGGGGAACCAGGGGCCCTTTTGCGTGCTGCCTCCCCGCTGCCGCCCGCAGGCCCCGGTGCTGTTTTTCTTGTAAGAGGTATGCTGCTTCTCTTTTGGCTTTGCCTTCTGTCTCATTAGTTGGGTAAAAAGGAAAGAACCTTTCCAAGAGCAGGGGTTAGTGCCTTTCTTCAGCTTGTCCTAATGTCCTGGTATGGAGCTCTTCTGCCCTTCCCCTCAGCTGAGGAAAGAAATGCTAACTTGGAGTGAAATACTAACGTGGAGTGCGGTTGAAGTGCTCCTTCTAAATGCGTAATGGTAGAATTGGACATCATTAAATGCCTACAGGTCATCTGCAGATAAGCCTCGGTGTAATCTGATCCTCAGCCCTATCCAGGCCTTACTGTTCAAAGATTATGGGCAGAAGTTTTGCTTTGATGGTTTCATGTTTTAAGGAATGCCTTAGTCAAACAAAACTGTGTTTCTGAGCTTCTCCCTCCTGAATACCAACCATATGTAGTCTGACCCAGCTCTTCAGCGAAAGACATGTGGCGGGTGAGATTTCTTCTTCATAGCAGTCAAAAAAAAGAGAAGTAAAGTTCTGCTTCAGAAATTGCATCTGAACACAAGTGTAACAAGAATTGCTCATCTCGCAGTGAGAACAAGCCTGTGCAGTTACACAAAATGTGGTCTTGAGAAAAGCAGTCTGAATATTTTATTTATTCCTCTCATATCCCTTTATGTCTCAAGCCTTGATTACGTATCTAAAAAGAATTTCCCTCATCTTTTTTAAGAGAGGTTGCGATGTGCCGTGTTGTCTCTCTCCAACTAGTTTCATATTGCACTAACCTGTGGTAATGAAAAGCGATGCTTTCTCAGTGCTCAGTGGTAGGTGAAAGAATGGTATCTATCCAATGATCCTAGTACAAATTCAATTGTATCATTATAGGATGCTTGGGGAGATACCGAACAATACGCACCTGAAATCTTAAAATTCCTCCTTTCTCACTGGGGAGAAGGAATGGGATGTCTTTCTCTTGGAGGAACTTATTTCACAAGTAGGCCCCGCAGGACAGCTGAGACAGCGAGGTTCCTGGGGCGTATTTGTAAGAACACATCTCCCTTCCCTAGTACCCACAGAGCCTGGCACATTGGGATGTGCTCCAGTCACAGACCTGAGGATGCAGAGTGTCAGAGGACACTTGCCAATGTTATTTCTCTGAATCTGATGCCCTTTTTAATGGCAGAATGTCTGCATTTCCGTATCAGTTTAATAGTTTGCCTGTAGATCACATCCCTTCCTATCACAAAGAAATCATTTTATCCTGCTGTGTAATTAATACACATGTACCGTGTGGCAAACATTTTCCTGTAGACTGCTTATTTTGCCTGTAAATTACAGGAAATCCTATGCCATACGCCTGGGAGCCCTGCAGCTTGAAATTAGGATACAAACTGTCCCCACCTCCTCTTGCTTGGCCAGCTTACCAGTCAAATTTTGAAACTCTTTTTTGTTTGCATGTGTTAATAAATTCTGGTAGCGACGAACTCACTTCAGTTCAAAATGAATACAGGTTTTAATTCCAAAATGAAACCAGTTTATGGCTTACAGAGTTACTACAAAGAATTGAAGCTGCATGGAGGTTTCCAATTGTGGATTTTGTTCTGACACACATGCAACATACAAATTTGTAACTAAATCCCTACAGTTTAAAGTATATTGGCAGTAAAATCGATGGCCAAGCCTCAGTTCTGTGTGACGTCACATCTATATGAGCCCGGAGATAGTATTAAAAAACAACAGCTGTTACTTGTTGTAGACACATAGACTTTTTAAAGGGAGCCTCCGTATTTTCCTTTGCTCGCTGGTACTCTGTGAATCTGTGACAAAAGAGCCCTTTGGGAAGATGTTGCTGACTGCCAGTGTAGCGACCACCAGTCCTTTTAGTTTGGTGCAGACTAATTACAGTGCGTCACCTTCATTTCAGGTATTTTTGATGTGTGTGGACAGAGGGTTTTCCGCCACCGTAAGTGCAGAAAATATCGCCAGCCTCTCGATGGTTTATGACCTTCATGCGGCAAAACATGCGGCTTTATCTCTTGCTGTTGAATAAACACTCCAGTTCAGGAAGGGTACAGGAGTTTGGGGAAAAGAGAGCTTGTAGCTCTGCGGTGCTCTGCGGGCTGCTGACGGCTGTGGTGAAAGCTGCTTCCCCAGAGCGCTCTGCCAGGCATAATCACATCCCTACAGGTGAGGGGGGTAACTCAGTCTCTTTGATGCTCTCTCCTTCTGGCTCCTTCTCTCTTAAACTGGGAATGATAATTGCATCTGTTTATTAGCAAGCATCAGAGACTAGCAAATTTCCATGACTAAGAGGAGCTATTAAAAACAGCAGCAGGCCAAATCCTGCTCTCGGTTCAGCAGTGTAAATCTAGGTGAAACCAAGTTTCTCACTGTATAGCTATTGAGCTGCCTTGAAGTTTGATGACGCAGTTCAAAAAACATGTTCTCCTGAAACATATCAAGAGTAGGTTTGTATGCAGCTTTCCTAGGTAGCTGTGCCCTGCTATAGGTATTCCTCTTAAGCATGGCTGGTTGATTTGCGTGAAGAAACAGGGAGTAGTTAAAAAATAAAAGTCGTACTGTTTGAACCCAACTGTGTAGTTTTACTATTGTATTTCTAACTTCCCTTCATCTAAGGTACCCTTCTGATCCTGAGCACTTTAGCAAGATGTTACTCACAAGGTTTGAGTAGGAGTTTATGAACACATAGGAACTTGGCTGAGCAGGAAGATTTTCATTGGTGTCTCAGAAAATCAGAAACACCAAATGCCATTGCTTTGTAAGGCTTTTGAGGCACTGGTGTCATGGTGAGCTCTTACTTTAAAGCCATGATGTCACTGTGGAGAAATATGATGTCAGGGCTGTAAAAGAAGGAAATAAAACTTGCTAAACCTCCTTCTCACATTTAGAAGTTTCTGTTTTCCATTGAACAGAAAATATTCTGTTCTCTTCCCCGTGACCTTCACCTTCTTTATAAGTACCCCTGCCAAGAGTGCTCAGGGTACATAGGAACCACCATTCGCCTTCTCCCTGTGGGAATATAGCTACCTTTTACTGCTAGAACTAGTTCTTTCTTTAATGGTTTTGCAGTAAAAGTTAAAAAAAAGAGTGTGAGAGTGAAGAAGAAAGTGGCCTTTTTAACTACTACGAGAGGTATTAAATAGTCAGCCAACCTCTGGAATCACTTCTCGTTTTCCATGAAGCTGGGTAAGGAATGTTATGGAGTTTTTTGGGTAAAGTTTATTGAAACTTCACAGTAGGACTACAAAAATGTGGATACTCTGATTGTTTTTGTTTAATAAGACTCAAGGCTCCTGGCTCTACCTCACTTTAAAGTCTTATTTCCCCTTAAATTTTCTCCAGGGTTTCAGTCTATAGTTTAAAAAAAAAAAAATAAAATTCACATGAATATCATTTTGCCTGCAGGGCACTGTGTACTCAGCTCCATAAAACCATACGCCTTCTTGCAGGGTCTTCTCGTGATGTCAGGGGTGACTCATAAGCCCTTTTCATAAATCACTTGCCCAAAAACCTGGCAAATCAAGAGAGTTTGAATCGACACCCGAAGTTATATATCCAGACTGTGACTATTTAGCTGCAAGTTTGGCTTGGGTGGGTAGTTGCAAAAAGGTAAATCACGGTTTGGCTTTCAGCTGCTTCCTCCTCTTCTGGTAATGATGTAGTCACTAGCTTTGCATTTTTGGACTCTTTCCATCCTTTGACATGACAATGGCTCTCAGCTCTCACCAGGAGAGAGCAAAGCAATTAGGAACAAATGAAATGACTCAAGCTCCCATTAGGCTTAAACTGAGCCTGTTCTTAGGAGTTGAAGTTTATTGAACTACAATCTTTTCCTTTATTTCCTAACCATGTTTTTTTCTTTTTGGATAACTCTCCTGCAAGGCCACTGGTTCTGCACTGGAAGCAGGGATATCTAAACCAGTAAGAAACAGGTAGTGAAATAAGAACTGCAGACAAGTCACATTTTGTATGTCCAAGAGTCCCAAATAAATATTGATATTTCCTGAGCTCATCTGAACCAAATTCAGAACCTTTTGGTCTTGTCCTTTGCTAATTCTTATGTTCCCGTGGTAATGCTGAAAATGGATTCGTGTTTAATAAGTGTTTACTCTGTACTCACTCACTTTGTCTGAAGGCTTATTTCAGACATGGGCTTGACACAATTCTATTGAAAAGTTGGAGTCAAAGATACCCATGGCTGACACCATGAGAGCCCCTGTTTTGGAGTGTTGGGTGTTCAAATCACAGTTCTGGAGCCTAGCCCAGCTCTGTGTGGTGCCTACAGCCCCACCAGACCTCCTCCTCTTAGTGAAAACAGTTCATGGCCATTTATTTAAGGACTAACAAGACTCACTTCCTTATGAGGCATGTTCTTTTGAAGGTAGAACCAAGTTTTACGTGGTATGTTTGATAACAGTTTGTTTGGGCAGTCTTTCAAGCTCTCTCTTAAGCCTCTCAGATTTTGTGATTGATGAAGGCTGACTTTTGCTCATATGTTGGTCTTCTTCTTGACTGGGTGGTCCTCCTGCACACCATACCTGCCTCACATTGCTGGTGAGGCCACATACTCAAGCTTTTACCCCACCCGAAAATTTCACTGAATGTTGAATTCAGTCCTGATTTAGAGCTGCCACTGGAAAGGGAACGGTCTGGGTTGCATTCATCCAAGGAAGAGAAATTAGCAATTAATGACAGGAAGCCTTGAGGTAAAATGTGCCTTTGTTTGAGAGTGGCTCAAGTCCTTGGTAAACCTTGTTCTCGCAAAGGTATTTTGGGCAGTATTTTGGACAGGGCTTCTTTGATGATGTTGTGAATGTCAGATTAAAAGGGCAAGTAAAACAAATATTTTTTCTACATGTGACCAGTTAGATTATCTTGTTTAAAATAATACTTTTATCATCTAGCTATTTTTCTAACCAGCCTAGAAATGCCAGAGGCTCAGCAAGCTTGGTAGTTCTTCTGGTAGGTGAAAGAATCATGATAGGAGTGGATATTCCCAACCTTGCGTAACTCTAATTAAGAGTCATTCTCGGTAATGGACTTTGGCTGCAGGCTAAATAAATACCACTCCTGAATATTTTTCTTAAATCATGCAGGATTGCGTTAATTGAAACTCTCACATCTTCTTTTAGATTGAATCCAACTCCATGTTCTCCAATTTCTGTCTTCTTATATGTGTTGCTGAAGTGCATCTGCTAAAAACAGTGTAATTAAAGGCATGGCTCTATTATCTTGTAGGGGTCATGTGTTGCCTGGCTCCAGAAAACTGTCTTTGAGCTGAAATATGGCACGCAAAATTGCTGCAAAAATAAGATCTTTGTTTTACCAACAGAAAAATAGCTATCTCTAGTCCTTTCCGAGGTATGAGCTGCAACTGTAACTGCAGAATTTCAGGCAGACAACAGGAATAAAATGTGTTTAATATCAACGTCACTTTGCAAGTTTCAGAGGACTGAATTTGTAAGTCCTCAGATTTTCCTCAGGCAAAGTTTTTTGGGGGGTTTATTTCTCAAGAAGGGGAAGAGGCAGAATGACTGAAACCTGCCTTTGAAAGACTTTAAAAGAACGGCAAGCTGAGAGGAGAGGGACACCTGAGACCAGCTCCTCAGCTCCTGCAACATTGCAGAACACTGTTGGCATCAGTAGAGCTGTTGTTTCTCTTTCCTTCCTTTCTTGGATGAATTTTAACTTCACTGCGTTGCAGCTGAGCATCCATAAAGGACCCCTGCTGACTAGGACAACTTGCAGTATGTTCTCAGCCAAGCACAGGGAAACAAGGAGGCACGGTGATGGTGGGTGGAGAAGGCCGCGAAGGAAAGGCAGCCGATGTCAGCTTTTGCTTTGCAAAGTGCACACATACAGAGGCTGGTGATCTGGGGGAACAAAAGGGAAGAACGACCAGTCTTGCCAAGCAGGAGAGGACAAATCCACCAGGAAATTAGCAACATTCTCAGGTTTCTGGTGATTGTTGCCAATAGAGGAGTGGAAAAAAATACAGAAAGAACTTAAGTGTGCTTAGCACAGGATTCTTGTGAAAAAAAAAAAAAGATTAGGATCAGGTTTTCAAAGCACAGGCAATGTGTTCCCCACCTCGGTTTTGCAGACACACATTGCTCCACAGCCATTGGCATATGCACAGGCAGGCCCACGTTTGTGCTTGCAGGACCAATGGTAGGCAACGGTGGGCTGCACGTGGATGGTTTGCCACCCTGGGATAGCACTTGCATTTTTGTCTACCGTCTTGGTGTCTAAAAAAATTCTGGAGGCAGATTTTTTAGAAGTTAAGGATACTGCTTAAACCCTAACTGAAAACTTCCTTCCTTTAGTCAGTTCAAGTCAAACACTGACTTGTATTTGATCAGAAGGCAAGCTGATTTTTTATTATTTTTATTTTTAATATGGTTTAATTATATTGAAATTAAATTGGGGGTTCAGTAAGTGGTGCCTTGAAAATTAACTGAATTATGAAAGCTGCGATGTTGCTAGCAGCATCAGTTAATGACAAGGTCACCACCACTGTCATATTCAAAAGAAATGTCACACTTGAATGAGGCTGAGATGGCTGCACTGTCCCATGGTTCCAGGTAGAGAAAATGAAGCAAGGGCTCCTTGGGTACTGTTTTATCCCATGTTTGAATCTAATGCATTCTTTTTTCCGCTCGTTTTGGTTCTGCTGTGTTCCCTCAACATATGGAGTCCCTAGATATTACGCCGTAACGTGGAAACTTTGGGGGCTGGGAATTACAGATCATGAATAGATTGAAAAGTCCCACTAAATGCTCCCTTGGGTTGTTTGTGTAAAGATTAATTTTTGTTGTTTCTGCCTTTACAAAAATCAAGCAAGCCTAGAATCATTTTTGTCCTGCAGGGTATAATAGGAATCAGACTTTTAGCACGTCCTGTACAGCAGCACACAAATGCATAGAGATGCATCTCAGGTACAGACTCAAAAAGGTATTGTTAATTGAAATGGGGAATTGTAAGAGATCTTGTTGGAGATACAGGAGAAATTAACTGTTAAATTCTTGATGTTTGCAGGCTATTTAATTTAAAGCCCTGATTTTATAATTTAGTTTAAATCAAACGAGAAGATAATGATACTGCGCTTGACCCTGTGCTACCAAAGTCAGTAAGAGTAGGATTAGTCCTGGCATTGTTCAGCTGGTGACAGAGTAACTAAGGGAGGAGATTACTCAGTGCCTACTCTCTTGTCGAGCTGTTTGCGCTACACCGTAAGGCTGAAACTGAGCAGTACCGTATTTGTCTGATGTGGTTTTGATAAAGTGAGTTAGTGGCAAGTTTAGGAAAATAAGAGTCTTTCAGAACAGAAGCCATACTCTGACCCCAAAACTAACCTCAGCCATAATTAGGGCGCACGCCTTGTTGGGAACAAACTGGAACAGTAACCATTCCGCTGGAGGATGTCTGATAGCTCCCTAAGCTGCTTCAGCACAAAAGCCAACAAGCTGCTTTCACTGGCCATTTAAGTTACCAGCAAAATAGGTGGTAACAACCAACTGGAGGGCCTTAAAATCTTCACCCACACTGGCTCTTTGCAGAGTGAATGTATCTCTGTGTCATTAAACTGAAAGAGGTCAGTGCACTTTGCTTTTCTTCCCCCGCCTCCCTTCACAAAGTCTTACTTGTTTGAAGCCCTCTGTGAAGCTACATCTGACGATCTGTATTCAACCTCTCAGCTCATCTCCCTTTCCAAATCTTTTTGGGACACCAGCACCCAGACAAATGTTAGCAGACCTCTCAGATGAGTGTCAGGTAGCAAGAGCCATCCAAAGGGAATGCTGTGGCAGAGTCTCACCACAAATTTGGAAAGGTCTAAGCAGCTTAATACAGACCCTGGAGATGGAGCTGAGAAAACGGTCAGTCAGGATGAGCCAGGGCTGGGGAAAGAGATATGCAGCAACTCCTGTAGGGAGGAGAGGCTATGGGAAAGAGATGGCAGAATAATAAAAGAAAACACTGTTTAGGTACAGAAGACAGAGGAAGAGCGTGTATTGAATAGGAAAAAATTCAAAGGCTTGGAGCTGAAATAGTTGAACTTTAAAAATTTGCTATTTGTTTCTGAGAGCTCCAGTTGTGCTCCAAGGCAACTTTAGTTGAATGCTTTTTTGGACCTCCGCAATGTCATGCAAAAACCAATGAGATTCCCACTCTGAAGACACTCCATATTTACATATCTTCTTTTCCTGTCACTGTGCTGGGGTTAGAGCAAAGAGTGGATGTTTTCAGTCTTTTCCATGATGTGAAGTACTTCTCCAAACTGAGAGCACCTCGGAAGCTCATTTAGCAGTACGCCAGGGTTAATGTGGTTGTGCATTTACTGCCCCCCATGTTCATGTTTCCAGTATTTGCAGTGGGACAGAGGAAGGTCAGGATGGTTAGAAGACCTTGTGCTCTAGAAAAGGAGCCAGACAATATAATGGAGTTTTATCCTGGTAATAGTAATAATATTAGTTATAATTAATACCAACCAATTATTTTGCCAAAAAATCCTGTTAAAGCTGAATGGAACAATTGCATTTATCCTTTATGTAAACTACTTGGATTACTTGTTAACTGTTCATTAGTGCATCTCAGAGGCCTGAACATTTCAGTCTACAGCGTTAAAAAAGCACCCTTGTTTTTTCTAATCGTAACTAAACTACAGAGCAGGAGTGGGAGGGTTCCCTATGAATTTGAGAGCCCCAGCATTCAAGAATGCAGCCATTTCTTTCAACAGGCAAATGCATTTAAAACTGTGTCTGTCTTTTACGTTGCCTATCCACTGCCTTACCAATTTTTGTAAGGAGCTGTAGTTCCAGCTTTATCTAGATTTTCTGTGAGCTTCTGCAAGCAGGAGCTTTTGCTGTAAGCTGAGGAGTGTTAGAAGCTGCCCCTTGTAAGATAACAAAGTGCATCTTCAATAAAAGAATTTGGAAGATTTGGACTCATAAATTGTTTTTATCTGAACTCTCCGGTCCACACAAACCAATATTTTTTCATGTTCAGTTACTCTCCAGACAGGTATATGGTTGCAGTTCTCAGGCTTCTAAAGGAAACACAGTGTGCAGTGCACTGGAAAGGGATACAGCAGAGGCAAACAAATCCAAACCACGTGCGTAGGCATGTGTGTGTGTAAGCGTCTACGTCTGTTGAGATATTTATTTGCTTCTGAACCTGTGTTTTTTTCATGAGGGGTTCAAATTTGGTCAAATCACAATGTGAAATGTGGAAGGTGAGCTTGACTTCAGCTGTAAGTGGGACCTGCATGTTTGGCAATTGCCAAATACATCAGAGAGCTTTCTCTGCTTGAAATCGGCTCTCTTCTTCGTAATGGACAGGGAGCTAGAAATCATGATAAGAACCCCTTCTGCTCCTGCGTTTTTATGGGTAGTCTCTCCATAGTTAATAAATGAGTTGGGCTTGATGGAAGCGTGTTACAGTGTTTTGGTTTCCAGGCCGCTCGGGGCCCAGGGCTGCATTCTTCTTGTTCCCTAGACTCCCCTTGAACTAAATGGGAGGTGTGGGTGAACAAGATCAGACCCCTCGTCTGCAGACACTGAAGCCACATGCAGCCTCCAGTGACCTCCCTCGCTTTCCGCAAACACTAAATTCATTGCTAGCTCAAAAAAAAAGTGAGGCACTTCGGCTTCTTTTCAAAATAGAGAGAAACAATAGGGCACACTGTAGTGAGTTCCAAGTCTTTTATCTTTCTACAGATTCAACCACAGTATTGATTCTTTATTGACCTAAACTGTCCTAAGCGTGGCTGTGGTTTTTTCTCATATAGTCTATGGGAGAGTTAAGGCAGCTACTACTTTAATATTGATTTTTGTGAAAAAGGTGCAGGAAAGGGGGCAATTTGTGTCTGCAGTTGCTCTTCACTATAAAAGATACCATTGTTAGGAGCTTATAGCATTATATCAAGGGTCTTAATCTGTAGCAATCTTTTTTTACAACTTAGAAATAGGCTTGGGCAAATGTGTTATTGGTGTTAATGATATTTTGAAGTGAAGAAAATTTGTCAGCCTTTCCAAGTAAAATGCTCAACTTAACCATTTGAGAACTTGACAGGTTTGTTACATGTGTTTGCAGGAATTAGGTCTTTTGTTCCCCTGGAAAAAAGAAAAAAAAGAAAAAGAAAAAAGAATATCCGTTTGAATAAACAGTGATAATAATGTTATCTGAATAAATCTTTAATAAATTGAAATTATTACTGCAGGCTTAAATAAGCGGTAAGTTTTGACAAGAAGGGCATTATCATCTAATTATACTTACTTTATGAAAGAGAGGGGCAAGGGCCAACATGTGAGCCTTCTAAACCGCAGTAATAGAGTGATCCCCTCTGCAGACTAAAGAAGGAGCCATCAGACAACACTAAAACACAGGCAGCGCACTGAAAATTGCAACTGAGCCCCCGATTCACACAGATACACCATCTTAATTGTGATAAAAACTAGGAGAGCGGTATGATAAGAGCATGGCAGAACAGCCTTTGCTATACAGATGAGAGGTTCCTGTGCCAGATATTTTATGGTATTCCTAAAGGTTTCTTTAATTATCAATTAGTCACTACTGTACATTAGCTTCCTGTTGGCTAAGTGCTCGGTGTAAGGGGCTGTATCAGCATTTGCAAACAGGTGTAAAGATATAACTGATACGTAAATTGCCTTCCTCCTGTGGGCACCTGGTTTGCTAAGAACTCGTAAGAAATTCCAAGATGACACCTGCTAGCTGGTTTATTGGTGTACATCTCATATATTCTGCTGTTAGGCTGATCCACTGTGTTGAATTATAAAGAACTGTGCCCACTGAAACATGTTGCATTTTTAATACAGGTTATGGGAAAAGCTACATACGTTGAGTAAAACAAAAGTATTCACATGCCCTCCCAATGTATTATGTGTGAGGCGGTAGATGTGGCAGTCGTCTAATACACACTATTTAAGTTTTTCCTTACAGAGAATCAATAAACAGAAAAATCATTGTCTGCTAATGTCCGTAAGCTTTTTGAACATTTGATTTGTTTGGCAAATAACTTGACTTGTTTAAAACCTCCCCGGCTGCATTTATTTCACAGAAGGCAAAAAATTTTGATCATCAAAACCTACTAGAATTAAGAAAGTAGCAGAACTCTTGGTTGTCTTAGGTAACTTGAATTTGGAAGTACACTGTCCACAAATCAAGTCTCTGTGTGTATATACACTTTGCTTTGTTTTGCATATATATATAAAATATATTTTAAAAACAGCTAATCTAGGCCCTCTCCTGCATGTAGTTACGCTATATTTCTTCATATGCACCTGACTACTACATATTATTTTTTTTCCCCATTAGAATCTTGTCTCATTTAGCATTCAGGATATTTTAAGGATGAAGTAACACTGTGCAGTAGAGATGGGCACTGTCCTTCATCCTCTGCAAAAATCAGTCAGTCATTTTTGGCTCCTTTGTAATCTGGATCGTTTCTGGTCATCTTGTGGAGGTGGGCACAAAACCCTAGGAAGCTTGAGGGCAGTAAGAGAAGCACCCGCCCCCATCAAAAGGCGACGAGGGTGCAGGGAGGGACCCTGTGCTCTGCAGGAATGACACATGAACGAGGGCAAAGCATCAGGAGGTGGTTCCAGAGCTATCCACAGCAAAGATAAGGATGTGGACAAAGTAATGACTTTCCCTCTTTATCTTTCAAAAACAGCTCAACAGCTCTTGTGGAATTATCCCAAACCAGTTCAGCTTGTGGCACATGTTGGGCAGGTACATTCTAGGCCTAAATGCTCAAGCTTGCCGGTGTTATAAGGGACTGAAACGGCCTAAAACGCCTGTGGCACACAACCTTAACAACAGGGAGAGCTACAGTCTCACCTACTCCCCATCTTTGTTTCCCATAAATATGTCACATCTCACTTTGTCTCACAGGACTCTCAGAAGGCTAAAAATAGACACAACACATATGGATGTGTGCTGGGGATGTGGCTGGTTTTCGTTTCCATTCCTTTCTCTGTCGCAAGGGCTAAGCAGCCTTTTTCCTTTGCACGAGGGCTGGGGCCAGTTGTTCTTAGCATAAACGGGGATGGCTTGGTAAAAACTGTGAACAGAAGGGTCATTAAAAAAGAGATATTCAGACATTCTCAGCTGAAGTAATTGAAGATGCCCTATAGTTATTGTACAAACGAGGTGTAAGTTTGCCTAGGTGTTGCTGCTCTAATGCAGCCTTTCATCCTTATTTTATCATTTTGTAGATAATTCCCCATAATGTGCCAACACTGTAACTGATACACCTTCATGTCTTTTTTCACTCATGCCAGCAAGCTGAACAAGTGGGATGAAGTTACAGTAGACCAGAGGGAGATTACTAGAGAGAGTGATTTTAAGAGTCCACAAAACCCAAGAGCAGCAGAGAATCTGAGACATGAGAAGCTCACTATGAGAAAGAATGCTCCGAGCACAAAGTTACATCCCCCCTCGGCACAAATATGTACAGACAAAAATGACTCACTATGTGAGTCAGAGAGAGGAGGTTTTATTTACACCACAGGACTTGGAAATAACATTTCCACTGATTCTATTCTGTTCAGCAATTGTGGGTATAAGCAAAAGGCTGTTAACACTTCTGTATGAATCAAATTTTTAAAAATCACTCCGCCCTTCAATCAGAAATGTTTTCTCACTTATGTGAATTAACCTACAGAACTGGCACATGAAATAATTTGTTTCAGTATCTATTACTGAATATGTTTTGGCCTGGATCCATAAAAGCATTTAGGAGCCTGAGTTGCACTGAAATCACTGAACAGAGGAAAAAAAAAGTGTGTTATTCCTGGTTACTACAAGAAACTATAGCACATTGCTCTTTTCTCTGGGCAAATTTCAGACTAGGACTCCACAGCCAGGCTTTGCGACTGCACTGGGGCTCTTCCTGGCTGGTGACAGGAGGCATCTGCCCAGGCATTTGTGAAGTCTAGTTCTTGGAGGTCCTTGGATGCTGGGCATTGCACGATGTGTGCTCTGTCAGGGCAGCAAAACTGGTAGGAGAGAACTGGCACATAAAGTGACTGTGAGATACCATGGGACTGAATTACCCGGGTATAAACTACACCTGTTTACTTTGAGAGGGGAAAGGGACTGAAATATGTTCATTTTTTACAATATAAATACATTTCTGTTAGAAGGAAACTTTTTTTTGTGAACTGTTCCCCCTAAGTAAAACGTCTGGGCTGCTGAAAGAACATTTTGATGGACATTTTGTTACTGTCCACATCAGTCTGTCCCATTCTCCAGCTCCCCACGCCACCATCTTGCAATAGCAGTTTTTCATGACAGCCAGTCCAGCTGTGCTCAAGTGGGTGATCTACAGGTGGTGAAGTCACTTTCTCATTTCCTAACTCCTCTAATCCTCCCTGAGAGTGTCCTGGTGAATTTGCTGTTTGAATTTGCGACACATGGGAATTCACGTGTTCATTGATGGAACAGGACATGAGCTTTTTCTATTCTTATCCATATGAACACTTGACAATTATTTTTTCTAAACATATGATGTTTGGGGCAAACACTTAGGATGTGTTAAGATGGAAAGCATAAAGAATGGGTGAAAAGGTGTGATGTCTACAAACAGAGCCAGTCTACAAAGCAGTTACTTATTTAAATGGCCAAGGTAAATAAGACACTGCTGAAACTGTCTTAGACCGCCCCCCAATCCTCATGTGTGGGTTTATACACGCCAGCAGGGCCAAGTTAACCTTAATTGTGTGTTGTTTAGCTTGGCTGTAAATGGCTAACCCTGTTTGTAACTTGGCTCTGATTGTAGGTATCACACCTTTCGATTACTGACCTTTCTTGTCTAAATTGTTTTTTTAATACATATTAAATATTTTTGATCTAGTTTAATTTCCGAGGGCTTTTTACAGTAGAAAATATGACAGAAAATATTTCTGCTGATAGAAAGACATATTTGAATAGAAAATGTCTTGCATTTTCAATGGCTAGACAGGTCAGTGGTTTTTAAAACCTGATTCTTTTTAAAGGAAGGAGTGCCAGAAAACCTCACTAAAATTTGATGTGCTGTTTTTTCAGCACATTCATTGGCAAAGGGAGCAGGAATGCATCTTTGCTTCAATTCTTAAATAAGAAAAATATTTAAACTGTAATAACCAATCAATAATTCTTCTTATTTTCCTGTCAGCATCATATTTCTTACTAATGGCTTTAATATGTCAACAGTTTGTTACCATGATCCTCCAAAATTCTGAGAAGATAAAGTGTTTGTCTGTTTGAAGGTAGCATGTTAAAGCTATGTCCCATTTAATTGCCTTTTCTGAAGGTTTTAAGTGCACGTTTTGTGTAATGGAAGTATCAGAATTGCTGGTTAACAGAAGGTTTGTATCAGTTCTGTGGGTTCGGTAACTCAAGGTATGTTGCTATCCACAGCAGCAGTGGCACACACAACCTTGGGACTTGGCCCAGTTCTTACAAAATTCAATTGAAGGGCTTCTGTTGACATCAGTGGATCAGATCTTTCATGATGAGAGTGAGGAGTAATTATTTTCTGCATGTGGGGTGTCTCATCAGGAATTATGCAGTTGTGAGTCACTTTGTTCTGGTGCGTAAGTTAGCACCTGAGTTTCCATTATAACTCTGATTTTATCTCAGACTTTAAAATCCTCAGAAATGCCCGACTGGGCTGAGAGGAGTAAGGTTTTTTTTATCCCATGAGATACAGGTTAGGTGGTCTTGGAACAGTTCCCACTAAAGCAGGGGACAGTATTACAAAATCCACTACCATTTGTACTAATTAGCAACTTTGCTGACAGCCTCTGGTGAGTAACTCATTACTATCTATTTGTGTGCTTGGCTTATAAATCCCCTAACAGCCAGACTGTGGGCACTGTTGTAGTACAATATTGTTGTGGTATAAGACCTTTTTCTTGAGCGTTAGCGTGTCTCTTCCTTTCTCCACGCATAGTGCTTGAAGTATAAGTAGGTCAGCGGCATGGAGACACAGCCCCGAAGTAAGAAGGGCTTCCAGTATTTCTTTTTTCCCCCTCTTTTGGACCTGAAGTAGAGATGAATAAAATCTCTTCATTTCTGGCACCACTCTTGCTGATGCTGCTTGTTTCTCAGTGCATTTTAAATTTTCTCCGATTCGACCTTCACCCTTGCTTTTGGGCATGATATCACATACTTTAGCATGCTTTTTTTCCTTCCCTCCCTATCTACGTTAGTCAGGCCGGTTGGAATTTTGAAGTACTTTTGCCACGATTCGACAAGAATGTTCTTTTTCAATTTCTGTAGGTAGATTCTGCTATTCAGTGATTTCCCCCCCGTCCTTTATCATAGGCTATGCCTTTTCCATATGGTAATGAATCATTCCCCTAGGAGGAGTATCATTTGCTCAATTCAATGGACTTCTCACAATGCAGATACATGCATTTCTTTCACCTATCATTTTGATTTTAGTTTTTCTGCAATTTATTGGCTTCAATCTGTATTTTCTTTGTGATCTGTTGCTAAAGCTTCCTTTCCAGCTCTGGAAGATATCTCCCACTATACTGAAGCCTGTGCTGCCCTGATGGCATTACCTACCTTTCTGCCTTTCTCTGGAGGTGTTATCTACATATTCAATTTAGTCTTTTCCACCATACCCTCTCAGGATTCCCTTAGTATCTGTCCTGAGCCTATAATTGGGTTTGTTTTGGTTTTCTCCAACTCGTCTATTTAGAAATAAAAGTGCTGATGGTACTCTGCTCTGTGAAACTACTGTTGTACGTCTAATGAAATAAAGAGGACAAGGATGAACACACATCTCTTAAGCGTGAGCTTGGATGATGCTGCACAAACAGAAAGGAGTCTCAGTTCTACACGACAGATTCTGCTTTTTATTTATATAGTGATTTGATGATGGGGATGTCCAGGATGAAAGTATGGTGGGTTTTTCCCCGTGTATTATTTGGTTTGTTTAAATAAGCTTTTGCACAAGAGCTGAGATGGGTTGAGGGTTAAATGCGCTGCTTGCAAACCAGAAGTCTTGTGTTCCTCCTTCTATTTCTGGCTCGTTGCAAGACTTTAAACCAGTCACTTCAATATTCCTTAGCTGTGGTTTCTCTTGTTTTCAAAACAAGCCACTTGTCTTTACCTGTGTCATTGTCCGTTTGGTGGGATGGATCCTGCCTTGTGGCAGTGAGGAGTCCTCACCGCTGGCATCCGTAGGAGCAGGTTTCAGAGTGAATCTCGTTTGTCAAATACCTGTAAATTACTTAAGAGCTCTTTGGATGAAAGAGAAAGTATTATTAGAAAACAGTTTTGATGCCCTAAAAAGAACTCCAGACTGACACCAGATTCTTGAAAATAACAAATGGCACAGATTTTGCTTAAGGATCTCCCCATGGGTTTGGCTAGATGGGTTTCTAATGAGCAGGTCTTTTCTTTCTGGGATATTCTGTATCTCCCTGCCACAATTATTCATGTGCGAGTCCTAGAGCCAAATTCTGCCCTTAGATGCATGTTTGCTTCTCCCATTGGCTTTCTTGAAAGCTGCAGGCATTTTTCTTAAGCCATCGTTTGGCTTCCAGTTGTACTGTGGTCATATTTGTCTGTCCAAAATGGCTGTGGCTCTCCATTTATAATCTTGTAATTTGTAATCTTTATTGAGATACTGCTGTGGTTTTTCTTTCATTACGGCCATCTTATTGTAATATTGATTTTTTGTTAAATGGAACTGCATTGGTAATTTTGGCTGGCAGCTCTTGCTTTTGCTTTCTTTTGTATACTTTTTGAGGGTGGGAGAGTATTCCCTGCACTATATTGAAGCTGTTTTCTTCGATCTGACTCTTGCTTTTTGTCTGTCTAAACAAATTTAATTTTTGCCTAATCTGTCTATGCAGTTCCCAGTCACTATGGTATCTAGGCACTAAATTATAGCCGTCTTCTGAGTGTTTTCTTCTTGTAACTATGCTAACTTCCTTTTTGAGTGAGTGACCTAGTCATTGTCATGCTTTTGTAAACAGTTTCTTCTCTACCTATTGATTTTGGTCTAACATTAGTGACCACCCACTGTTTCAGACTGGGAGAGAGAATAATTGTGATATAGGCATCCACATGCATACAGACACAAACTCATACACCTGCTCTCAGACAGAACTTCTTCTTCTGCAGTTTAAATCTCATGGGGACTTACAACAGTGAGTCTTGTCTAGACTGAGGCAAGGCTGAGCCCAGAGGATGGGCTGCCTGGAGCGTGCAAGGCACTGTGATAAAGTCATGCATATTTGGGGGGAAATTGTGCAGCATTCACCAATGCAAGGAGCTGTTGATGGAAGGTGGGGTTCCTGTGCTATTAAGGGATGATGCTGGCCTGCAAAATAGCTGTGGAATGAATTATAGATGTTCCTGCCTCTCCCTCATCCCCACCTCATTCTCACCATCTCCTGTCCCCTGCAGCCTCCTCTCTCACTGCTCAGGTGCCCCCTTCTCCTCTAACTCCTGTTTTCAGCCACATCCTTGAGAATCCCTTTCAGCCTTTTCCCCACTGGTTGCCCACCCTGCACGGTGTCTTTGATGCATCCCAAAGTAACTTCCGCATTTGACGTTTAAAAGTGCCATATATGTGTATGTAGAACGGAAATCTGAGAAAACTCCCAAATATTTTGCACGCAACTGGCAAGTACCTGGTGCAAATGGCTGTAACCATCTCTGTGTTGTTGGGTGCAGACTTGCTGTGTCAAACAGGAGGTAATAAATGAGCAGATGTTTAAAAAGGGACAATTCTACCCCCTATTTCTGAAGAACCATTACCCACGGGCTTTGACCAGGAAAAGAGGACAAAGATCTCTCAAATCTGGTTGTGCCCCTGTACACCCATTGCCTAGGAATGCAAGGTGTCCATCCCTATCTTGCTTGCATCTCTCTTTGGAACATAAAGATGAAGGCTTGTGCACCTGCGTGTGCCAGATGGTTCTCTGGAAAGCATCAAGCCAACAAATACTGTTGGTTTTTTGTTTAGCAGACCTGTACAAGAAAGTAATTCACAGACTACAGATTTATTGTCAATTTTGTTATGCTTAAGGCAGGCAGTAATTTCAGTTTTCACTGCCATTAGCTAATAATAGTAATTAATTAGTAAATTGTGCCGTTGGGATCTCAGGGTGAACTAACAGGGAAAATGTAATTTAAAAAAAAAAAGGCCACTAATGTTTCTGAGTTTCCTACCACAACTGGGTGTTTGTGTCTGTCCCATCCCTCCAAACTGAATTTCTGGAGAACAACTTACATGGCCCACAGCATTGTCTGGGAAGTGTTTGAAGCCAAATGAGAAGGTACACCAAAAAACATCAGCAAGGTGCTAGGAAGTGAAGGGAAGAGCAACAGAGAGTTGTGGTACTGTGCTAACAGCTGGAAGAACGGGTCAGGGATCTACCCTGGCAGAAGTTTCAGCCTTTCTCAGGCCATGGTGAAAGTCTCCTTTTGTTAAGAGAGGAGTGTGACATGAGGGTCCCCGCCGGCAGCCGCTGCCCCCCGCGCTCCCTCCGATCCTCTGCCATGTGCCTTCCACTGCACCTGAGCTCCACATTTGCCATCCGTGATATTAAGGTCTGAGCTCACTCTTGTAAGGAATTATTGAGCAAATCAAATCTATATTCACATTTTTTCCTCCCTTTGCAGGATCTGAAAACCTCACATTAAACTAGGAGAGGAAGGGAGGTGTTCTGTTGTTTGGGTTTTCCCCTTATTTTACTGACTTCCCAATACGGAAGTTTGTGGATAGAACACTAAGGAAAAAGAAAACAGAAAGATAAATCCAGAGTTTTACATTCAAGGTCATTTGGAAGTCTTTATCTGGCTGCAAGAGAAAGTGGGGAAGAAAAGACTTAAAAAATGTGACTTAGGCTGAGTCATTTTCACTATGAATTGTTTGCAGCTGTC